>APFE031247601.1:0-19089 GCA_000404065.3 Pinus taeda | reverse complement strand
AATTTAGGCTTCCATGTCCTCCCACGTATCTCTTGAGCCTCTTCGATCCATCTTGCCAATCCATCAACCCCTATCTTTGGCAGTCTGACAGAGACAAACCTCTAACAATTTTCCTGGGGGTAACAACACCCAAAGGTGAAGAATGTCCCTTTCCTTATTAATCAGCTAACATGTTAGATTTTATTTTCACATGGAAAAAGCTTATAATTTTTAAGGATTTTAGGTGGGTATAGATATGGTGAAAGACCTACAATAGCCTCCATTCTTTTGACACTTTATCCAGTGATGTACCATTGCATATTTTCTTGACCACTCTAATAATCAATTCCAAATCTGCTTCAATGATGACATTGTGTGAATTTGAATCCACCAATATTTCCAAGCATTGCTCTAATGTGATGAGTTCCACCATGTTATTAGTGGCCTTCCCCAAGTGGCAATGAAAGATCTCCTTTATTTGACATTTTTCATCTCTTTTAACACCCCCAAAATCAGCTAACCCTGTGTTTCCTTTAGATCGTCTGTCTATATTGACCTTTAAGAAACCATGTAAAGGAGGCTTCCAAATATTTATATCTACATTTGTTTGGCTCACACCCTTGATTATGCTATGTGGGCCTATAGATCGAAGACCCAAATGAAGTAGAACACACGCATCTTGGGGCAGAGGAGGGTCCCTCAAAAGTTTCCTCAATAAGCTTCTGACTGTGTCTTTGAGTTGCCTTAAAATTTGGTCAATTATGTGTTGGGGCTTGCTTTCTTTGTTCTTGAAGATCTGACTATTGCATTCTTTCCAAACATCCCAGATGACAAAGCTTGAAACTAGGGTCTAGGCTTTACGAATGATTTCATTCCCTGAGAAGTTTTTCCTCCAATTCTTCAAAGTGTTAGAAATGTTGAATCTATCCCTATCAGTATGCCTAAATATTGAGGCCACCCACTCCCACATGGTGGAGGTTAAAGAGAATAGGTTGAGAAGGTGATCCAATGTCTCCTCTTGTGAGCCACAAAGGTAACATTTGTATGGTCCAGTGAAGCCTTTTTTTAGGAGATTCTCCAGAGTTAAAATTTTCCTATGATGAATTAGCCAAATAAATAGCTTTATTTTCATCGAGTGGGGGCTCTGCCAAATATTCTTCCAAACTTGATCAGGGTTTAGGTAGTTAAATCCTGTTACTACCTGTTTAGCTTCTTTGAGGTTAAAGTTTCCTTCGGTGTTCTTTCCCCATCTTACTTGGACACGCAAGGAGGATACCAAAATCTTCCTATGCTCTAGATCCTGAGCAAGAGAGTGTACTAGGGCCTTCAAGGGGCTCTCTTCACTGTGGCCTAGATCCTTCCAAATTCTCCATTTTCCATTGTTCCTTACATGGTCCCAGAAGTCATTACCATAAGTAGACCTTTGTTGTCTGTGTCATTCTTGAGAGCTACTAATTCATATTTATACAGGTTGGGTTCCTGTTGTGAGTTATCGTCCTTAAATCATGCTAGGTTCCCAGCTCAAATCTCCCAGAAACTATGTTGCTGAACAATATCTTTATTTTCCCAGGCAAGGTTCCAAATATGGGAGCCCTTAATATGCCCTGACATTCTAATGTGATCCTTCACCTACCAATTCTTGACATATTTTTGTTTCCAAAGCTTAGCCCAGGGAGTTTCTGATTTCTTGATCCACCTCCACTAGATTTTAGCTCCCGAAACTCTGCTAAGGGTTCCAAGATCATGAAGCCCCAAGGCACCATGGACCTTGCATTTATAGATCTCGTCCTAGGCTACTGAAGCCCATTTCTTTTTCTCTTCTTGTCTGCCCCATAGAAAATCTTTTTATATGCTCCTGATTTGTTTCTTAATTCCTTTAGTAGCAGGAAGATCTAAGAACATGAACATGGGAATTGCTTGCAGGAAAGACTGTGTGAGCACAAATAAAAGAACTCAATGATCCTAATAGAAGATTTAGTAGGAGAAAAACTCTACCCTTTGTCACATTGTACTAACGAAAGCAAGAGAATAAGAAAATGTATCTTGAAATTGGCTTGAGACTGAAGATGTAGACATTTTTCCTAGAGAGAATAAATATTCTATAGATGATCTATTAGAAGCCATATAGGAGACACTGCATCGGGTTTTGTTGGTATTACAAAACTTGGACCTGAAAATGAACTCCTATAGAGAATTATAAAAGGAAAATAACATCTAAGCCACTATATGGGCTGTCATAGTCATCAATTCGGTTTAGCCCAAGTAGTTTTGTGATGGATTATTATTCTCCCCACCTAAGTCCTATTTCCATATGTGGTGTGTCAAGTTGATAATGAGTATATTTTTGCGAAGGATTTGAATCTTTTTTAAGCTAGCCATCTATGTTGAAGAATCTTAGATTTTCCTTGGGAACCATCCTCAAAATAGGTTGGGTGGGGGGTGGAAGTTCCCTACCAAATGTGACTTGAAAAAAACTTAATGTAAAAAATTAAGTGTAGCTTTCGAACAACTCCAATGGAATTCAATAGAAAATATTTTAATTATGTTGACTCCATTGGGAAGATTCCTGGAGTTTTGTCACGTTAAAACATTCCTCCTCAATAATGGTGGGCATAGTTTTAACCCATATCATTTATTTAGAAGCTCAAATAATGATTCAAGAGCCACTCCTCAATATGCTAGTGGCCCTAAACCCTAATCCCTACACCGTAAGAATTTTATAAGATTTTAAACCCTAAACCCTAATCATTTTAGAACATTTTAACAAGCCTTTTGTAATATTTTTAGGTGTTTATGAAAATCATTTACTAAAGTGTTGTAACCCTAAAACTTAAACCTTAAACCCTAAACATTTTATCACATTTTAAACCCAAACACGAAACCCTAAGCATTTTATAACATGTTAACAAGTTTTTTGTAGCTTTTCTTATGTGTTTATTAAAATCATTTACTAAAGTGTTATAAAACCTAAATAATAAACATAAAACCATAACCATTTTTTAACATTTTAAACCCTAAATCCTAAACCATAAACCCTAAGAATTTTATAACGTTCTAACAAGCATTTTGTAACTCTTTCTTAAGTGTTTATTAAAATCATTCACTAAAATGTTATCAAACCTAAACCCTAATCACTAATAATTTTATAAAATTTTAAACCCTAAACCCTAAGACTTTTATAACATTTTAAACCCTAAACTCTAAACATTATATCTTAAGCATGTTATAACATTTTAAGAAGAGGTTTGCAACTTTTCTTTTAAGTTATTATTAAATTCATTTACTAAATTGTTATAAACACTAATCCCTAAAAGCTAAACTCTAATACATAGACCCTACACCGTAAGCATTTTATAACATTTTAAGCCCTAAGCCCTAAGAGTTTTATAACATTTTAACAAGCGTTTTAATTTTTTTAAGTGTTTAATAAAATAGCCCTAAGGCTAATAGCATTGAAATTTCATATGACTCTAATAGATCCACTAATTAAGTTTGCAAGCTCTGCAAAATTATTAGCCAACTATTCATTTATATCAACTCTAACAGATGTATCCACCCCGTCAAGTAATATTTCATCATTTTTACATCATATTATATAATATTACAACATATTACATCATCAATATACCAAAGAGAGAAGAAAAATTCAAAGTGACAGCAAACTTCCTGAGTTTCTAGGCAAAATTGGCAAAATTTTGCCTGATGCGCAATGCCCTGAGCTTGATGGCATCAAATTCTCATACGACTGTAATAGATCCACTAATAAAGTTGGAAAGCTCTACCTATATAATTTCTAGAACAATTGGAATTTTTGGATAAGGAGTCCATTTTCTCCTACAAAAATCATTTCTCCCAAGACAGGTTCCTATGGGTCCAAAAAGTGGTAGAGAGGGCATTTTTAGGTATTGTTTGCCCTTTAGGTGACCCAAATCTCCTCCAAAACTTATGAAACTTTCTGGATTTCACTATGTTTCCATGAGGAATCGAAAAATGTAAGCCATTTTGCAAAATTATTAGCCAAGTCAATGCGCAACGCACAAGTGAAAACTCATGTGTTTTGCATTTAAAAATCGTGAAATGACGAAATTTTCTCAAAATTGCTTCAAAATTGGTAAGAGGCAAGCTTATTAATTTCTTTTCTGAGCCAAGGAAGCTTCACCCAAAATTTTAAGTTTGTCTTGTTCCTTTTTGGTTGTCAAGGCTCTCTTTAACATAGCTTTTAGGCCATTTATCCTTGTCTTGCAAATTCTATTCTGAGCTAAGTAATGATAAGCCATGTAGTGCAACATTTTCTTCTTCTTGTTAGCCTTATCAATCATCTTCTCAAGGTGGATATTCACACTTTCCAACCATGATTCTTGGTCATCCTCAATTTCTTTCTCAAGTGATGTCATATTTATTTTCCTTCTTTTTGCCACTTTCTGGTTTTCTCTAATTGTTTGCAGCTCCAATATTGCATGTTTGTCCTCAAGTTGCTTCTTCTCTTGCTCAAGAAAGTTAATGATCCATTTGGCCCTCTCTAGGTCAAGTGATAAGGCTTGGATTTCAGCCTCCTTCTCTTTGATGATCACATCCTTGAGTCTTGAGCTTTGAGAACCCAAATCAATTTCATCTTCCTCAACCAAAATAAAATCTTTGTTTTTCCCTTCAGTAGGACCTTCATCATGCACTTATTGCTTTCCTTTGTGTTTGACCTGTACCTGTTCAGTTGAAGAAGAAGGCAAAGCCCCTTTCACCCTAGGTGAAGATAGCATTTTCCTATGATCTAGTGAAGAAAACAAGACCCCTTCCACCCTTGGTGGAGATAGCACTCGTTTGGTAACTGCAAAAAACCTCCTAGTGCCTTTCTCATAAGTTACAAACACAGGAATACGAGCCTCATCAGTTTTTCTTTCAGGCTCTTTTTGTTGCCCGGAAGGTTCACCTTCCTCTTCAGGATCTACAAAAATTTGAGGCCCCTTGAATATTTCATGGGAAATGAAATTTTCCCATGACACTCCCAACTGCGTGAGCTAATGCAAAACAACAATTTTGATGACAACAAAGTGATAAATACTATTGAGCTGCTTTGGGTATGGTTTTCTTTTTACAATCACAATCATCCTCTTTGTGTTTTTGCACATGAAATATGGAATACTCATCATTCTGACCCTGGTGAAGTGCATAAGTAATCTGATATGGTAGCCATAATGTCTAGCGAACCTACCCTCACATGTGAACTATTTGATGATAAGTTTCATAAGTGGAACATACCGGTCCTCCAAGAACTTGAAAGGAAACACCCTACTTAGTTTACCATGATATTTGGCCTTAATATATGGTTCATAATCCTTCTTTTTGATACTATGCCTTTTATTCCACTTTTCCCCTACATCTGGCATTCTAGTGGCTTCTGCAATAATAGCTGGTGAAAGAGTGAAATTGATCCCGGCAAGGTTCACCACATTATTCTCCATGTTTATGAAAAATTTCATTGCCAACTCATGATGGTATTTAACCCTCTCAACCATCTCACAGAACTAAAAGCAAGACTAGTATCTGAAACATGTGGTAGCAAGAGGGCAAGCAAGGAGTTCAATCATGCTAATAGGTTCCTCTCTAATAATTTTTCCACCCTTGTGAGGTTTCCTAAGCTATACATTTCTTTCTCTTGAGCTGTCACTAAGTGTTTCCTCTTCATAACTTGATTCAATTCTTCTTTTCATGGTGCTTGTCTTAGGGAAGTGATGTGATGATGTTATGGTGGAAAATGATGGGGGAGACAAGAGAGATGAGTATGAAGAGATTTTACCAATGTGAAATGGAGTTGGGGAATGAAGTGAGTGAGTTTCCTTAGGGGATTGGGATATGGAAAATGAAATTAATTAATTAATTTGTGGCAATGAAGTATAGAAAAGGGGAAAATGATGTGGGTTTTGGTTATGGAGTGAAAGCTTTACAATGAAATGGAAATTGATGAAGACGAGCTAGGGTTTGAGTTTCAAGATGCAAACATTATGAAGAAAACATGTAGGAGATCAAATTCAGCTCAAGAACAATGATAACTTACTTGTAGGAGAGAAATGCAACATTTTTTAGGGGTTTTGGGTGATTTGGAATGTTTTGGCATCTTCTTGACTGATGCGCAGCACACTGGTCCCAATGCGTAATGCCCTTGTAAATTTACACTTGCACAAACCCATTGATGCGCAGCGCCAGTCTTATGCATAGCGCACTACCTTTGATGCACAACGTCAAGAAGATTTGCTAGAAAAACAAAGTTTTCACCTTCTTTTGTCCAATTTTCCTCCAAATCGTGATTTTAGCTCTTCATGGATGTCTTGCACAATGAAATAGATGACTAGTATTTTTTCGCTTTATATATGGATGCCTTTTAATTTTTCCTTATTTCAAACCCACATTTATAATGTCAAAGTCGCTTTTGCTCATAAACTCCGTTTTTCATTTGAATTGGCTTTTCTTGATCATTTGATGAACTTGTATTGATTCTTTTGTTTCTTGTAGTGGTTGGAGTTGGCAAGGTGACCAAGGGCAGTGGCTGGAACTTATTACATATAGAAAACACTTTAAATTACATAAAATTTGTACGTAGAAATAAAAAAACTCTATTTTCACCTCAAAATAGAGTTTTGAGGTAAAAACCATTTATTGGGTCATATCATCAATAAATTTATGATCTTATGAAATTATAAAACCTCCTCATGTTCCTGCTGACCTTTTATTGTGTTTTGGATGACCATGGTGGCAAACCCTAGACCTAGTGAGACTAAAAACCCTAAAATTGATATTGGTAATTGAAATGAGACAAAATGACAGTAAATGGCCTAAACATGTGAAAGCATGCTAGCAGGTAAATTCCATGAGGGAAATTGATAATGAACCACTACCATCAGTTGATCCATGACCTAATGGAATGCAAGTGATCCGATGGGACACCTAATATGCATGGAAAAAGAGAAATTTGATCACTGATGGAGGGATGAAGATACGGACACTAACACGGGCTAAGGGTTATTCCTTATAGATTTGTGTCATAGTTTTATGGGTGATTTGGCATGCTCATTAGGTATATTAATCTTGATTTCTACATTTTTTTCTCAAATTTACCATTCATAGACACTCATATATGACATCTACTAATGTTTATGTACCATAGATCCTAACTATCAATGTTTGAGTTAATCCCTTGGTGTTTCAAGGTTACTATTACCTTGTTGTTTCATTGATTTTGTTCATATTTTTTTACATTTCTATGTAAGTTAGGGTTTGGTAACCCACTTGTTGTGCATTTTCCCTCTATGTTTCACCTTGATTCCTAGCTGAAACTGTCTAGGATTCTAACCGTGGCACCCCTTATCCAGTTTAAATCCATTTGAGCCGAGATAGTAGAGGCATATGTTGAATGTGCAAACTTGTTCCATTAGGTCAGCTAGTGGGATTTACTTCAGTTGTTTCAGAGTTGAAGTAAAGGGATTATCAAGGTTTTGCCTCTTCTTTTGATATGAATAAAGCTCGAGTGGGTGATATAGAGATGGATGCAAATATTGATTTCATTGCAACAACTACTCATCTTCCCTTTGAGAGAGAGAAATGGTCTAAAAATTGTGAAATGTGTGACTTTCCCTCGAAGCAACTTACAGTTATTTATGTTTGTGGATATCATGAGAAAGGTATGTTGATTTCCTATATGAAATATAAATGGTGTAGTTTAGAGCTTTTGTTGCATTTTATGTTACTTATGAAGAGTGAAATATTATGGTTTTTATTTATAACAAAAGGTCCTTAATGGCATTTCTCATACATAAACATAATTTTCCCCTTTATCTATATAAGTTCCAAACTAAAATGTCCTGCAAATATCAGTCACATCACAAGAACTCTGAATGATCACTTTTTCATCACAATTTAACCTATATTCTAGTTAGACACCATTTGGGTGCATAACCCTTCGTTTCACAGTCCTTTTCAATAACCATATCATCATTCACTATAGAATGATTGTGAATAATTAGTTCATGAAGAAAATCCTTGTGCTTCAAATGATAATAATGTCAAAACTCTCAAACCTACTGGTGTTCACTGAACTAGAAGCATGAACAAGTGTACTATTGTCTGACATATGGAATGAAAATAGGAATTTAAGGATGAAAGAGAAGTGAAACCCTCCAGGGTAAGTCTTTGGGCCTAAATTTTACCTAAAGAATCTACACATGAAGAAGAGATCAATCAATCATAACAAAGCCCTCCATCCAAAGTTAAGATTAAACAAATTCAGAGGAAAATTTCGGGAAAAAGGAAAAACATACAATTAAGTAGTCCTAGAAATGATGAGTTTTTCCACATTGAGGCTCATCCTAAAATCTTGCCAAAAAGAAATAGCCCACGGGTCCAAGATAGTTTTGGATTTTTGTGTTGATGTAAATTGTTGTGATGACAGTCCTCGAATCAGAATCCATTCAAATGAGGATAATTTAAGAACATGTATTGGTACTAGAAATACTTTCTCATTGTCCCATGTCTTAAAAAGTGTATTAGTCAACTTTTCCATGAAAATAAGAAACTCAACACTTCAATTTAAGCTAAGAAACAGGAAACATGAATCTACGAGTACTAAAAATAAATCTCAGTCTAGAGATATACATATTATTATCAGGTCATCGATGGTCAAAGTAGTTATATCCTCTGAAGAATATGGTTCCGATCATGACTTTGTTTTTTTCTATGATTGATATTTTTCAGTTTTCAAGGTATGTGTCTATTTTATTTATTTTACTATATTTAAAAAGGGGGAAAATACAAAATCCATGATCTTGTACCAACCCTATATTGTTGTCCAAATAAATGTCTAATTTAAGTTTTGTTGGTTGTAACAAGTCCTCCATATTCACTAGATGATGATCTTAGATTTCATAATGGATGATAACTAAGGTATAAGGGAGAGAAGTCATAAAGAAGAAATCTAGGTCATAAAGGAGAGAATTCATGCCCTAAATGATTACATTGTACATTTTCATATTACATTCATATGCATGTTTGTTTGAGAATATTATTCTCACACTTTTAATTTAATTATTAACAATTATTAGGTGAATGTTAGAGATTTAACCTCCATGGAATATGCTAGAAAAGTCATAGTAGTATTCACATATCAACGGTTAAGATTTATCTCCAAGTCAATTATGCTATTTTAATTAATTGATGCCGAATTGTTTAATTATAGAAAACATCATATCAACATATATCATATTGGACATGTGGTATTGATAAGCCATCCTATTGGCCCATGCTATTGTAAGAAGAGATATTTACTTGAGTTAAGAATTTCCATGGTAATGTGGGCATATAAATTTAAAATAAATTTATAATTTAGTTAAATTTTATGATTATTTTCATCTTGGTAATGTGAGATGTATGGATTAATCCATATAGAAGTCATTTAATCTATATGGTTGCACTAGTTAAAATAGAAAAAAACTGCTAAAATTTCTTATTATGGGGGGTGTAGTCATGTTGAGTTGTTTCTTGTTATACGGTACTAATGTGAAACACAACATCAACCATAGGAAAAGAAAATGTAACCTTCTGATATTTTTGGTAGACATTAGTTTATATATAAATACACAATTGTTCTCAAAATGACAATGAATCTACTCTATAGTGGACATGCATAACATGCAAATATACTTGTATATGTCAAGTACATAATCTATATATAGTGAAATGGAATAATATTTTAAAACATATAGTGCTCTAGAATAAATTATACTTTTTTTGAAAATAAAAGGATGTAAGATTGGAGAAAAGTTTTCTCCAAGGAATACATTCTCTAAACTAAGAATTTTCTTTGTGGTCTTCTAGGATAAACTTTTAATTCTTCAATATTGTATAAAAACTAAAACGAAATTAAAAAATTATATCTAAAATTACAAACACAAAAAAAGACCAAGACAAAGTAAGAAGGAAAAAAGAATCAAAATTCTTTCTACACTTTAAATCATACAAAGAAAAGTGTTCATGTTATTTGGGAAGACTCTATACTAAAAAAAATTAAACACACAAATCCATATCATTAACAAACGTGGTAAACACCTGAGTATTCACTGTAAAATGTATCTTCAAAATGTATCTTCAAATATATAAACCCTTTAGTATTAATGTAGCTTCAAAATATTCAAAAATCTATTTAAAATATCAATATTAAAGAAAATAACATACTTTTAATAGAAATTTAGGTAATAGAACAATTATGTTAATTAAAGGACTAGTGTATGTTAATACATCTCACAATGGTAAAATTTTAAATATAATGAAATAAACTATTTTATTATTATTATTATTACTATTATTATTATTATTATAAGTTAAGAATATATCTATTTCAGAAAGTATGGAAGAGGATTTTTATCAATGAATATTTATATCTACGTTACATAGAGTTTCTTAATCTATAAATAGGGAATGCTACGATACCATGGGCTAGAGTCATGGCTTCTCAATATCACATGCCGAAAAAACCATAGCTCATTAAATATGAAACTTCATCGTATGATATTTTGTTAATTAATCAATTTGATTAAAATGATAAACAGAGCATAACTACCTTGCACATAAACCTGAGTCATTGAGTTGCATATACCAGTAAAAAAGTCATAGAATATTTAAAATAAATTTATAATTTAGTTATATTTTGTGATTATTTTTATCTTGGTAATGTGATATGTATAATGGGGTAAGATTTTTTATGCTTATCATGGATTAATGTGTATACAAGTCATTTAATTTATATGGTTGCACTAGTTAAAAAGGAAAAATACTGCTAAAAGTTCTTATTATGGGGGGTGTAGTCTTGTTGAGTTGTTTCTTGTTATCTAGTACTGATGTGAAATACAACATCAACCATGAGTAAAGAAAATGTAACGTTTTGATATTTTTAGTTGACATCACCTTATGTATAAATACAAAGTTGTTCTCAAAATGAAAATGAATCTACTCTATAGTGGATATGCATAGCATGCAAATATATTTGTATATGTCAAGTACATAAGCTATGGTATAGCGAAATAAAATAATCTTTTAAATCATATAGTGCTCTAGAATAAATTATAGCTTTTTTGAAAATACAAGGATGCAAGATTGGAGAAAAATTTTCTCTAAAGAATACATTCTTTAAACTAAGAATTTTCTTTCTAGTCTTCTAGGATAAACTTTTAATTGTTCAATATTGTATAAAAAAAATAAAAATAAAAATTAACATAATATGTCTAAAATTACAACCACAAAAAAAGAGAAAGAGAAAGTAAGAAGCAAAAAAAAATCAAAATTATTTATACACTTTAAACTATACAAAGCAAAGTGTGCATGTTATTTGAGAAGAATCTATACTAAAAAAATTTAAACACAGAAATCCAATAACCAAAATAAGATAACTTATCTCACTATCCTTATCATTAACAAAAGTGGTAAACACCGGAGTATTCACTATAAACTGTATTTTCAAATATTTAAAACCTTTAATATTAATGTAGCTTTAAAATATTTAAAATGTATTTAAATTATCAATATTAAAAAAAATAACAAACTTTTATTAGAAGTTTAGGTAATAGAACAATTATATTAATTAAATGACTAGTGTATGTTAATACATCTCATAATGGTAATATTTAAAAAATCATGAAATTAGCTATTTTATTATTATTATTACGATTATGATTATAAGTTAAGCATATATTTATTTCAGAAAGCACCAAAGAGGATTTTTATCAATGAATATTTATATCCACTTTATTAAGGAGTTTCTTAATCTATAAATAGGGAATGCTACGATACCATGGGCCAGAGTCATGGCTTCTCAATATCACATGGCGAAAAAACCATAACTCATTAAATATGAAACTTGCTCATATGATATTTTGTTAATTAATCAGTTTCATTAAAACAATAAAAAGAGCATAACTACCTTGCACATAAATTTGAGTCCTTGAGTTGCATATACCACTAAAAAGGCCATAGAACATTTAATGGTCTTACCATAAATCTAATAATATTTAATAATTAAATTAAATTTTAGGAATCCCTATTCTATTTTAAAAGAAACATATTTATCGATCTAATTAATTTTGACTTCATCTTAACTTTGAGTTATCAATAACATTTGAAAGAATAAATATATAATTTGATATAAAAAACTTGTTATTTTCAAATTAAAAAATGCATATAAAACTTAAGAGTAAATCTATTACCATTGAAACCTAATTAAAGACATGTAAAAAATATAGTGAAACCTAAATGAAAATATGCTATATATATTATTGAATACATAAAAATGAAAGAAATAGATAAATATAACTAGTTATCTTCGGTCACTTATAATAATTTTGAAAAAATATTAATTATTGATAGTAAAAAGCACAAAAAAACTT
Source organism: Pinus taeda (assembly GCA_000404065.3). Taxonomy (NCBI): domain Eukaryota; kingdom Viridiplantae; phylum Streptophyta; class Pinopsida; order Pinales; family Pinaceae; genus Pinus; species Pinus taeda. The sequence goes on along the minus strand of APFE031247601.1, from coordinate 6,691 downwards.
AAACTAACCTATATTACATAACGTATTTCATGTAAAGTATAATATTCAATAAAAAGAATTGATTTTCAATTGGAAAATAAATAAAATTTAAAAAAAATAATTTGAATATATTAATATCGAGGCTAAATGAAGACGGTCAATTATATTGAATGCATTACGAGAGAAATTGAAAAATATAACGAGCTTTCAATTACATTGAATGCGTTAACACACAAATAGAAAAACGTCTCAATACGAAATAGTTAATCATGTAATATCAATTGAATTGCTAGCAGCTAGAAGAAGTGGGCCAAAATTACAGAGAAAGGCGTAGGCCAATATTACAGAATGTACTATTTACCGAAAATTAAAATTCAAGCATAACATTCCAAATTTGCACGGACGCGTATACATGACGTGGTTCTGTAGAGAATTTCTTGAAAAGCATTTCTTGAAAATAAAACCCAAACTCTTTGTACGAAAATTTCAAGAAAAGCATCTCACGCTTTTTTGAGGTAAACCTTGCTTTAACGGATCATAGCTTTCTTGACATATGAGCGATGGCCGGGAATCTTTATGTCGTTTTGAAATAGATTATGTTCTTGTGGGTTGCATTTATATGGGAACGAATACAGATGATAAATAGAACGGAATCTGGATTCGCAACAATTGTATCAAATCCACCACTCACAAACACTCCTATATGACAACGTTAATCCCTTGTGGCGTATCTATCTGAGGGATTCGACTCTCCATCACACGTAAATGATTCTGGTATACCTGAATGAATGAGAGAGAAATTTCATTAACATAGCTCATTTCTGTAGATTGAATTAAAGTGTTTTCCTATGTGTCTAGTTGTTTTCTTGGATTTTTTAATAAGATCATCAATCATTCCAAAGAAATCGAAATTGAGATCGAGGCAATGTGTTTAATGATTAGGCTTCTCATGCATATATGCATATGAACCTTTGGGTTGAGTTTCATTTTTGACCCTGATTTCTTTCTTGACAACGTCAGTTCATCATTAAAAGACAGGCTGGATGTTACACCATACTGATTCCTAAATCTTTTTAAAAGGTGCGGAAATCTCCACAAGGTTCTTGGAATGGAGATTTAAGAAGACTGTGCCGGGTGGTGTTGACCTTACTAATGGCTTTAAAAATATAACGAAATCTCCACAATTTTATGTTCGAGAGAAGGAAATTGAAATATACTGTGCCTCCTCCACAACAATATTATGTGCAGATGGTTATGCAACTAGTAATCAACAAAACCCAATTGACTCGACGGAGTCGTAACTTCCATTCGCAACCCCTCCTGTCATAGGTGATGACCATCTTAGAAGATGCCAACCGTGGCCACTGGGAGCGTTTTTCTGGACAATAAATTCCTCAGAGCCTGCAGTCCATGTTGTTGTGAACTCATCTGTAAGAGGTATCTGGGTGGTGGCCACTCGGAGCGGTAAAGTAGGTCACATTGAAGATGGGAGCGGGGTCTCTGACTGGATATGGATTTGGACTCACTCCCTCCGATCAATCTGAATTTTCTGAATCTGTTCAATTTGAAAGCCAAGGGAGGGACACATCCTCCATCATATCATTTGGCTTGCAGGTAAATTTATTTTCCAACTCTTTGATTCGATCACTCTGACTATAGGTTACAGATAATCATTTAATTTCATTGATATAGCTCCATTATGTTTGTTTTTTAGCGCTTATTTTCTTATTTTAAAATTGAATTGCAATGGATTTTTGCTTTGATTTTCTTTGTTTTTAAAATTAAATCCCAAAGCCTCTGCATCCATGGATCCCTCGAGAGAAACACGGACGACCTGCCAGTCTGGTTGTTGGACCATCTCATCTCCGTGGCAGAAGATTCCAACAATGGTCGAAGATGCCATTGCGAGGGTTTTTCTGGAGAAGAAATTTATCAGAGCGTGTGGATTCATCTATGAGAGGTAAGCATTTCTTCACTTGCGGGGCCTTATAAAATCAATGTCCATTTTATCATAAATGTGTTAGCCTGTTTTGTTTACTAAAAATAATGTTCAGATAGTCGTGCATTTCTTTATTTTCATGTATCACAGTTCATTAAAATAATTTATAATTGATAATGATCCTTGTGATGATAAGGAATTTATTTATTGTTGTTGTATTTTCATCTTTTTTATCAGGGAGAAAAGACACCAATACTAGAATGACAGAAAAGGGATTCAATAGAATGACACCAGTAACCTACATTAACATTATGTTCTGTGTTGGGTCTTCTCTCCTAATTGTTTTTGCTTTCTTTCACCCTTACAATTTCAATATATATATATGGAGTTTTACAATTTCAATATATATATATGGAGTTGATGCTATATTGTCAAACAACTTAACAAAAGAAAATCTACATCCTTCTCTAACAAGGGTAGCCTTTCCCATGCCACCAAACTCAGGCAAGATTAGTGCTGCAACATTCTTTTACCTGCCCAATAAAATAATATTTGAATTGTTTAGTTATATTTGTGTTTGTATAATTATTTATTGATTTGAAATTATATAATAATGAAAAGAATATTTTTGTGAATTTAATTTGTTTATTTACAACTAAATGTTAACAATGTGAAAGGATATCTATGTATTATTTTATTACATGTAATTATTTGTCATTTGTAAATTGGATGATATAAAATAATTTATTCATGAGTAGAATTGCTTTATTTTTATAAGATATGTGAAATGGATGTGTTTGATTATTTAAATGTGAAAAGAGGCTTAATTATTTTTTCCAATGTACCCTTAAACTATATTCTTTTATAATATGATATATTTGTTAGATGACATGACATTGATATTTATGTATAGACATTGCTTTCTACTTGTAATGATATGTATATGTTGGTGTATTTATGTGCTTTTTTAAATGAAAGTATTTTTCGTTTGTTTATGTGATATGATGGTTGTGCTTTTGCTAATTAGATAATAGGATTTCATTCAAAGATAAAATGATGTTCACATCTTTCGCACGTTTAATGTGTATATATTTATGTATGTATCTCTTTTATTGTTTGTTAGATGATATAGTGATTGGTTTTCTTAGACAATGTCATTATTATTGATTTCTAATTGATAAGATGTATTTGTTTACTACATGACGTCGATGTATTTGTTAAATGATATGATTATGATAATGATGAGTATGTTTTTGTTTGTTAAATTTCATGCATTGTGTTTGATGATATGATGGTGATAATGAGAGTGAGAGAGATAATGAGAGTGTGGGCCGAGAGAGAGGGAGAGAGTAGAACAGGGGTGGGTGGAGAGATGTAGGGGGGGCAGGGTAGGAGGGGCAGAGAGAGAAAGAGGAGGGAGGGAGGTAGAGAGAGAGAGAGAGTGAGAGAGAGAGGGAGAGGGGGAGGGAAAGAATGGGAGAGAGAGGGAGAGGGGAAGAGATTTATAGAGTGAGATAGAGGGAGCGGGACAGAGATCTAGAGAGAGAGGAGGAAGAGGGACGGTGAGAGAGAGGGGGGATAGAGGTGGAGGGATAAGGAGAGGGAGAGGGGGAGGAAGAGAGGCATAGAGAGAGATATGTGGGTGCATAGAGGGGGAGAAGGAGTAGGAAGGGGAGAGAGAACGATAGGCGGAGGGGGAGGAGGAGGGAGAGAGGGGGAGAGAAGGTTGTGCAAGAGGGTAGAGGGTAGAGAGAGGAAGGGAGCAGCGGCGAGGGAAGAGGACTGGGATATGGAAGAGTAGAGAGGCAGATGGGGAAGGCGAGAGGAGGTATAGCAAGGAGAGAAATGATGGGCATAGGGAGAGCGAGAGGAAGGGACATAACAACAGAGACCCAAAGGGGAGAGAGAGAGAGAGATGAGAGAGAGAGAGAGAGGGGGGAAGATATAGGGGGAGGGAGAGGGGGAGAGAGAGAGGGTGTGAAACAAAGGGAGGGAGAGAGAGAGAGAGAGAGAGGGAGAGGGAGAGAGAGATATGAGGGGGAGAGAAGAGGATAGGGAGAGGGAGTGGGCATGAGGGAAATGGAGAGGGGCAAGGAGAGAGATAGGTGGGGGAAGAGGGAGAGGGGAGCGTGAGGAGGAGTGGGAGAGATGGAGAGAGGGGGATGGGGAGAGGGAGAGGGAGAAAGATAAGGAGAGGTAGATGGGGGACAAAGAGCGAGAGATAGAGTCGGAGAGGGGAGGGTTTGGTGAATAGAGCGAGAGAGGAGGAGAGAGAGATAGAGAGAGGGAGATGGAGAGGGAGAGAGGGAGTGAGAGGGAGAGGGAGAGGGAGAGGGCGAGAGGGATGGAGAGGGGGAGAGGGTGGGAGTGGGGGAAGGCGAGACAATTGTAGAGGGTGGGAGGTAGAGGGAGAAGAAGAGGAAGTAAGAGGAAGAGAGAGAGCGGGATAGAGGAGGGAGGGTGGAGAGGGAGAGAGATGGAGAGAGGGAGAATGGAGGGAGGGAGGAGATCAAGAGAGAGGGAGAGGGAGAGAAAAGGTGATAGGTAGAGGGAGAGGGGGAGAGAGATAGATAGAGTGATAGAGAGAGAGGAGGGAGAATGAGAGAGAGGGGGAGGGAGACGGAGAGAGGGTAAGGGGAGTAGAGAAAGAGAAAGATGGGGGAGAGAGTGGTAGAGGGAGAGGGGTTAGAAGTAATTGATTTTTTTTCATTAGTCTGCAAGTAGATAGCTTACATGCCATTCTTTCATGCCATATGATGATATTTCTGGAGTCTTTAGCTAACCCCGTTTTAGAAGTTAATTGATGAAATATTGTGATTATGGGTAAAATCAGTGACTAGTTTTCAGCTTCTTTACTTTTTGGCTTTGAGTGCAATAGTTTGATAGATATCAATTTTGTAATTAGATGGACAGCAGAGACAGTAACCTCATTTTCATTACTTTGTCTTTTCCTTAATTTATGTAGCTACATGTTTACACTTTCTTCTAAAGCTTTGATTTTGTAGACAACATGTTTTGAGATCTTTGAAGTTCTAAGTTCGGAAATTACCATAAGAGGCACAAACCTTGTCTTTAATCCTATATCCACACTTGATCTTTAAAAGCATTCTTAAAACTTTAGAATAGGATTTCCATTTTCATTAAACACTTTAGGATACCAATAAGAACAAAACCTCAAAACAAGATAAAAACTGAAAACAGTAAGGTATGAAAAAGGTTGTCTTGCACATACAATGCACTACACTTCATCAGTTTACGACTCATGGATTGATAAATTATGTAGCAATTTAGGACACACTAAATTGACTAAGCATTTTGGCACCCCAGAACTACCTCTCCTCTACTCATTTTCCTAAACCTTTTCTCTTCTATTTTCCCATATCAGTGTCCCATAAGCTATCAAAATTTGTTACATGTTGATTTTAGCAATACAATTGAGTGATTTTCAGATTATATCATTGTGTGTGCTATTTGATCTAGGTTTTGTTTATCAGCTACGGAATGTAGCCACTTTCTGCAGCTAATTAGCAATTCGCAATTGTTTTCATTGTTCTGTAGGCTACAGGTGTCGGTAGGAGAAGCGAGACACATGGGTAGTTCAGAAATGATCCACACATGGACGAGGTCCTATTTGGTTAGCCAAATTTGTGAAGAAAAGTACTAATCAAAGGGTGGTCAACAAAAAGTCCTGTGTCAACTTGGACTCTATTCGAGCACGCAGGGAAGCCTGAAACTGTTCCAAATTCATGGACTCGTTTTTTCCACCTGCAGGTCATCTCCATAACACAATATAACATCCTCTTTGCATAGATTTACTAGTCATGGGAACAAAGAGGTTGAATCCTCTGATTTTGAGTTGTTCACGTGTCCATTGCTGAAGAAATTTCTCCAAAATACAGATATCTATTTCCTCTTTAATATAAGCGTTTGCAACGCAAGTATTTAGTTTTGATATTTTTGTTTTTAGCGTTATTTTGTTGTTGTAACCGAGAGATATATCCTCTGTTTCATAATAGAAAAAACTTTGTTTTTCGTGACTGTTTAAGTGTGGTTTGAAGTGAAGTGACAACATGTTAATCTAAAGCTGTACAGAGGGCCCCTATTGGCTAAGGTTTTTCTTTCATTTGGTATAGTTTTCATGCATATTTTCTCTTACTTGAGTTGTACATATTTCATGTTTCGTTTATGGTATTAATTGTTTTACTCCTGTACATGTTTTGCATCATTGTTATATTTTCCACTAACACTGATTAGTGCATTTTAGGATAGGTTATGTTCGACCTTTTCAATGTAGTTCTTGCATCAAGTGGTGATCTGAGACTTGCTTCCTCTATTGAACTTTAGTTTTTAATTCTAGCTATTATGCTTTCATTTTAGTGAGATTTTTTTACTGCCTTTAAATAGTTTAGATATCATTTGTTCATGCTATATGATGATATGTCCACAGCCTTTAGCTTAACCCCATTTCAAAATTTAATTGCTGAGCTATTTTGATTATAGGTGAAGTAATGTGATTTTGCTTTCATTAGTCTGCAAGTAGATAGTTTAGATATCAGTTCTTCATGCTATATGATGATATCTTCGTAGCCTTTAACTTAACCTCATTTTAGAAGTTAAGTGGCGAGCTATTTTGATTATAGGTGAAGTAATTTGGTTTTAGTTTCATTAGTCTGCATGTATATAGTTTACATATCAGTTATTCATGCTCTATGATGATATCTCCGGAGCCTTTAGCTTAACCCCATTTTAGAAGTTACTTGGCAAGCTATTGTG
>APFE031247597.1:0-37977 GCA_000404065.3 Pinus taeda | reverse complement strand
ATATTTATCCACCAATAGATCCTCCATATTGAGTTTCCATAACTCAAAACTCTGACCATTAAATTTATCGATCTCTATCTTTCCACTGCTCACCATCTTCTTTCACCACCAGAATCGATCCTGTAGATCTTCCACTGAATAGGGTCTACCATAGGTCGTGAAACCGCTCAGCGACAAAGGTGTCCCCTTGAAGCCAAAACAACTCTGATACCAAATGTAGGTTTTAACCCTGTACAGAAATTACCTACATACAAATTCTAAGACATGGAAAATAAACAATGCGAGAGCATAACACAGAGAACACATATACACAGAGATTTTCCCCTGGATCCCAAAACCGGGACTACCAGCTTTATTTTTTATTATGTTCCTTTCAATGTTACAATACATATTTATACATGTCGAAGCATCCAATACCATGGACCGAAAACTGTCGCATCCAAAACCATGGACCGAAAACCATCGCGCCCAAAACCATGTGCGAAAATCATGCACAAAACCATAGGTAGGTCTGCCCAACCTAATATAGGGTCCAAAAACAAAATTTTCTGAGGCGCTGCCCCAGACCCCATAGAGGGGGGCTACTTGCACGCCTCAAACCCCCTGTGACCCCCCTGCTACGCAATCGGCCCAACGAAGGGGGGGCTCTACCCCCCCACTAACCCCCCCATTAACTACCTGGGCTAGTCATGGAAAGAATATAACACAACCCAACAAGGATAATTGTGGGAATATTCTAGATGGCTCCAGAAGATAAGAATATTCCCACAACCCTATTATGATTTTGCTCAATCTCACCCAGCGCAAGTCAAAGTGGGCCTAAGTGCTCTGGGAAGCACCCTGACATGGGCCTACCTGCACTCAAGCACACTTACCCCTAACGAAGGTTGTGTTGGTCACTCAAGGAGGAATTTCTGGAGGGCTTCAGGCCAAGAAACTCTCAGGGAAGGAGGCATTCAAAGTGATGACTTGTCTAGGCCATGTAGCAACTGAATTAGGGTTTGATGAGCCCTAACAATATTGATCTGAATGATGGGAGTGATGTGCCCAAATGGATCTGTAACAGCTTCCCCCTAAAGCATGAAGTCGAAAATGATAATGTCGAGTGATATGCTTTACGATGTGATGAGAAGGTTTCGAAGCGGATGGTGACTTGCATCAATTACAATACATAATATCATGATATTTTGGATTTTTCATGAATTGCTGAGGGAAGGCATACCCATGCCTAGCATATAAAATTTCATTACAAGTACATAGATAGTCTTCTACAGATATAGACCCATGATTGGATGACCATCAATATAAATCCATTGTACATATGCTTTTTTACTTTCCCAAAAATGCAACCTGGATGGATGAAACTAGATCTGGGGTCTTCCATCTCGTTCAATCGTTCACTCAAGTATGAGTCTAACGATGTGAATATGTGATCTAAAGTCGAACATGGGAAGACATCGTCTGATTATCAGCCAATGGTGTAAGTCATTAACAAGCAGGAGAGAAATCACCGATAATGATAATGATCCTCAAGGTACTACAGTACATTCTACATGGTGTGAATGGATGTTTTGATGTCGAACACCATACAAAGTCTTTCGGTCGAAGGCTGGTGATGTCAACCTATCGCCAGAAGCGAGAAACTTGCCATTGATGTATGCAAGCCTCAAGGTACTGGAAGGGTGTTTCTATGTCAACTTCCTGGATAATGTGTTGTTGTCGACAAGAAGCGACACATTGCAAGAGGGCCTTGATGTATCCCACATCAACGACATGAAACGAGTGTAATTATTTTTGGAGACGAAATGTGACTGACGACACAAGGTTCAGGAATGGCGGTCATGAAAATGAAGGTTTATGAGTATTGTAAAGGATGAATTTTGACTGAGTGACTTCTCTTGAACATGTTGGCGAGACTGAATTAATTAGCAACATTGACCCAAAACCAAAGTAATGGATGGTATGATAGACTAATGTATGATGACCATCAAGCAGATAACCCAACCCATGCAGTCACAGTGATAAAGTTAAAGTGTCATGTTCAATAGCAACCTTCTACCATAAAATGGTTTATCCCTTTTCCCATTTTCCCTAGTCATTGCTGACCACTACCTCTTTATTTTTTATTAAACTTGAGGAGGATAACATATGCTTGTTGAATAATTCCACCCTTTGGGTGAATCCATCGTTATGTGATGTTTTAACGAGTCTAGCAAAGGTGAAACTCGGTCTTGTCATGATGGACAAGTTTTTCGCCATTTGATGTTTTAACGAGTTTAACAAAAATGAAAACTCGGTCCTTTTCATGTTTAGAGAGTTTGAAAAGGGACAAAAAGAAAACTCCACAAGTTATTTTTGTAGATTTGTCTCTCAAGTCCAAAAAATCGTAAAACAATACAAGAGAGAACCTATTGACCATGTTCGGTCAACATATTCCTTTTCCATAAATAATCTATCTCAGTCTCGAAAATGGTTAAACTTATACTGAGTAGATGTCATTTCCAATCCATTAACGAGATGAAAAGGACAAGCGCTTGGAAATATTTTCATATTTTGAGAGTCTAAAAAGAGCTTAAAGAGGACTCCACTAAGAGAAACAAGTGGTGTCTAGGATAGAAACCAGTTCCGGTGATGTTGGAACCTCAAAACATGTTGATTTATGTGAAGAAGCTGGCTAATAAGACCACTCATTGCAATTGTTCCTCAAAAAGGGCAAAACAACCAAGTGAAAGCGTATGATTGGCCGAGCAGATAGTACGATGGAAGGAGAAAAACTAAGGCTCATATGATGAAAAAGGCTGATAGAATGGAAATCACGAGGGTAAATGGAGATGGGTTCATTTTTACACAAGCTTTATCCATAGGGAACTATGCTTGGATTTAATTTCATGTTTACACAAGCTTGAAATGAAAAACTATGCTTGGATTCAATTTCATTTTTACACAAGCTTGAAACGAAAAACTATGCTTGGATTCAGTTTCATGTTTACACAAGCTTGAAATGAAAATCTATGCTTGGATTCAATTTCATTTTTACACAAGCTTGAAATGAAAAACTATGCTTGGATTCAGTTTCATGTTTACACAATATTAAAATTAAAAACTATGCTTTGGATTCAGTTTCATGTTTACACAAGCTTGAAATGAAAACTATGCTTAGATTCAGTTTCTTTTTTACACAAGCTTGGAATTGGTTTACATGCCCCCAGCATGATGACTCGATTCTAGGTGCATGACCCCCAAGGTTCAGGAATGGCGGTCATGAAAATGAAGGTTTATGAGTATTGCAAAGGATGATTTTGACTGAGTGACTTCTCTTGAACATGTTGGCGAGACTGAATTAATTATCAACATTGACCCAAAACCAAAGTAATGGATGGTATGATAGACTAATGTACGATGACCATCAAGCAGATAACCCAACCCATGCAGTCACAGTGATAAAGTGAAAGTGTCATGTTCAAGAGCGACCTGCTACCATAAAATGGTTTACCCCTTTTCCCATTTTCCCTAGTCATTGCTGACCACTACCTCTTTATTTTTTATTAAGCTTGAGGAGGATAACATATGCTTGTTGTATAATTCCACCCTTTGGGTGAATCCATCGTTATGTGATGTTTTAACGAGTCTAGCAAAGGTGAAACTCGGTCTTGTCATGATGGACAAGTTTTTTGCCATTTGATGTTTTAACGAGTTTAAAAAAATGATAACTTGGTCCTTTTCATGTTTAGAGAGTTTGAAAAGGGACAAAAAGAAAACTCCACAAGTTATTTTTGTAGATTTGTCTCTCAAGTCCAAAAAATCATAAAACAATACAAGAGAGAACCTATTGACCATGTTCGGTTAACATATTCCTTTTCCATAAATAATCTATCTCAGTCTGAAAAAGGGTTAAACTTATACTGAGTAGATGTCATTTCCAATCCGTTAATGAGATGAAAAGGACAAGCGCTTGGAAATATTTTCATATTTTGAGAGTCTAAGAAGAGCTTAAAGAGGACTCCACTTAGAGAAACAAGTGGTGTCTAGGATAGAAACTGGTTCCGGCGATGTTGGAACCTCTCAAAACATGTTGATTTATGTGAAGAGGCTGGCTAATAAGACCACTCATTGCAACTGTTCCTCAAAAAGGGTAAAACAACCAAGTGAAAACGTATAATCAGCCAAGAAGATAGTACGATGGAAGGAGAAAAGCTAAGGCTCATCTGATGAAAAAGGCTGATAGAACGGAAATCACGAGGGTTAAAATGGAGATGGGTTCATTTTTACACAAGCTTGATCCATAGGGAACTATGCTTGGATTTAATTTCATGTTTACACAAGCTTGAAATGAAAAACTATGCTTGGATTCAATTTCATTTTTAGACAAGCTTGAAACGGAAAACTATGCTTGGATTCAGTTTCATGTTTACACAAACTTGAAATGAAAATCTATGCTTGGATTCAATTTCATTTTTACACAAGCTTGAAATGCAAAACTATGCTTGGATTCAGTTTCATGTTTACACAAGATTAAAATTAAAAACTATGCTTGGATTCAGTTTCATGTTTACACAAGCTTGAAATGAAAACTATGCTTAGATTCAGTTTATTTTTTACACAAGCTTGGAATTGGTTTACATGCCCCCAGCATGATGACTCGATTCTAGGTGCATGGCCCCCAAGCTTCATTGCATTCACCTAAGTAGACTACTCATGGCTATGAGGTGGATGGAATGAAGGTTCATATACGAGATCAAGTGAAAGACTCGTCTGGGATTTTATGAGATTTAATCAATGTCTCGAATTGGAACTTTTCTCCAGGGGACCTTGTTTCATTTTTTAATGAGCTTGACACAAGACAATGAACTCTGCTTAGATTCCTTGTTTCATTTTTTTAATGAGCTTGACAAAAGACAAGGAACTATGCTCTAATAACCTTTGTTTCATTTTTTAACAAGGTTGACACAAGACAAGGAACTCTCCTCATAACCTTTGTTTCATTTTTTAACGAGATTGACACAAGACAAGGAACTATCCTCATAAACTTTGTTTCATTTTTTAACGAGGTTGACACAAGACAAGGAACTATCCTTATAACCTTTGTTTCATTTTTTAATGAGGTTGACACAAGACAAGGAACTATCCTCATAACCTTTGTTTCATTTTTTTAACGAGGTTGACACAAGACAAGGAACTATCCTCATAACCTTTGATCACGACCCATAAGAGGTCATGACTTCCAAGAGGTTCTGACCAGATGGGAGAACAATGCTCTGGAAGGGATCATTAGAGAGATCTGGTTCTAATGCCCCCAATACATAATTTACAACATCATGTAATTGATCATCCGTTGATGTAGGCATGGAACGAGTTGCCACATAATTGACCCATGGCAGGGAAGATACCATTGGGACAAAAGGACCATTTAGGGAAGATGGTTGATTGGAAGCCATATTTAGACCGAGAAATGAAAGCTGGTCAACAGTGACAATTCTGCCTTCATGCGGGAAACACATCACTCGAAATAGTGTTGAAACAATAGCTCCCATGTCATAAACATAGTCACGCCCAAGAAGTAAATTGTAATCTGAAGGGCTTGGGACTACCATCACATTGAGATAAACAATTTTTCCTTCCAAAGTAATAGGAAACTGAGGAAGGATCCTTAATGGTTGATTGGTTCCTCTGTTAAAATCCAACATATTCTGGGCAACAGGCACAAGTGACAACAAATCGACCGCTTTCCAAGTAGTGGAGGAAAAGATACTCACATATGCACCTTCATCTATGATAGTTCTAGGTACAATCATATTACAAACATGTACTATGATTTGAAAGGTACATAAGAAGGAAGATGACATCTTACCAGTCGATTCCAATCAAAGGAAGTGACCAGACTACTTGGAGGGGGTACCGTAGAAACAAAAGTATTAACCCCTTGAGTTACGAGAGCAGGAGGATTTTCCTCCTGTATTGATGGAACAAGAGGATTGCCCCCAAGCTCATTGGAATCAGAAGAAATAAAAAGAACCTAAGTGGTACCATACTCACTCTCTACAGGAGAGGTACGATTAACTGAAGGTGAAATCAGGTCAACTGTTTCCTCGACCTATGATTGGTTAGGTATAGACTCATGGGATTCACATTCAAAGAGAGTGGGTTTGACCAACAGTTGATTTGGGTCAGTCAATTCATCAACTAGTGAAGGATTAAGGGAGAGTCTCCTGTAACCAGATGGAAGTTTCTGCAAAGAAGCAGGACGGTTATCCAACACTTTTTTGGCTTCATCAAGATAGGGACAAAGGTGAATGGGGTGATTCCCTTCACATAACTTACAGGGAAACTTAACTTTACTCTTCTTTCCATGAACTTTACTACCACTAGTTGATGGTGTATCACCAGAATGATCTCCAGAAGTTGATGACACAGGATGATGTGAACGAGTAGACCATTCTTCTAAGATCTGAGGAATACCAGAACAATTTCGAAGAAGATGGTCTCCCATACAAATTTTGCATGGATATCGAAATTTGTGAGGCTTATCAAATGGTTTCTCATCAGAAGTTGCATTCGAAGCAATGGTTGCTTGGTTGGCCTCTTGTTGAATTTGCTCCTTCTTCTTCTTCTTCTTCCCTTTCTTCTTCTTAATAGCCACTTGGTTACTAGTGCCAATACTTTCACTAGACGAAGAGGAAGAACGGGAGGAAGAAACAACCGATGAAGAAGGCAAAGGGTCAACTTTAGGTTCAGTTGGAGGTTTATTCTGTCTAGTTGTAGGAATATTCAGTTGTGGGGCCAAGGAGGTTGAGAACAACAATACTAGTAATCTGATGGTAAGTCTTGGAAGGGACAATGTAGCCATATAAGGAGCACCAATATTTCCGAAAGGAGGAAAAGGACCAGGGTTCCCATCAAAAGGAATTCCTTGATCGGTGGACTCCGGAGTTGTTGTCATATGTCTCAACCTAATATCAACAAAGGAGTGACGTGGAGGATGTTATCCACAGTCAATTAATTTTATTTTAATCAAAAGAACATAAAAATCAAAATAGGGATAATCTAGGCAAAAGGATTCCCAAGCAACTGTGAACTGCAATATACTGTCTCCGTAAACCAAGGACTTAACATACGTGCAGGCAATCTCCCCGAATGTTGTGTTTGGTGTATCACATTGTACAAGGCTGCCGACTCGGTTACCTAAGGATGGATAGAAACCTAATGTAGTCCTCCCATATATACCCGAAATTACATGGAGGCCCAATCCGTGTTAGTGTCGTCTAATGCGAAACTGCATGGTGAGAGAATTCCTTTATACTTTACATACTGTAACATTTCCCTATATACCCAAAGTTATGTGGATGAGCTATGATATACTTACGTATGACGAATGAGGTATCACACTCGGAATATATCACAGACAAGTTAGCGACATCTGCTATGTTTAACGACGCTGGAACATGTCTCTAACCTAGACCTCTAAATGTTATGCATTAAGTTACAATGCTCCATTAGGTTAATTGAGATAAATTCTAAGTTGATCTTCTTAATAATTTTCCTTTCAAGGTTCACCATGTGATGTCTTTGAAATTCCTATAACGCAACTAATATGATAAGCATTCTTTTCATTCAATTTTAACAGTGAAAACCTTAGCTAGTAGGGATAGAGCAATCAGATTCTTTTAATCAAAGAACAAAGAACAAATCTAATGCAATTTTCGTAAACTACTCCTATGAGAACACTCAAACTTTTCAGTGCAAAATGAAAGTTTTTCTTTTAAATTTCCTTAATGTTGAAATGAACAAAAGGAAACTAATGCACATACAATCAATCAATCTTTTTGCAAGAACGAAGACTTTACGATAGTTCCTTTTCGAAAGAAATGAAGACTTTTACGACACTTTCTTTTGAACAAAGATTAATCGACTATAAACTAACTTTGATAATGAATTGATAGTGATAAAGAAATAATTTAATAAAAACTAAACAATCAAGGCCAAAGTAGGGCTAGGAGAGGAAACAAAAATTGATTTCAAAGGTACAACAATCATTGATCTTTCAGCAAGCAAAAACAGAAGGAAATTTGGGAAAAATTAAGTCAAAGGTGGGATTTTTCACCTAAGGAGGATCATCGCAACCTTGAATGGGAGACAATGCGCTTCAGAGCACTATCCTCAAGCCAAGGGTGCTCTATAGCTCTCTGTCTCTTGACCAGACCTGCACTGGTGCCAGAGAGGCCATCCTAGGGGCTTTCAAGCACAACTTTTACCAAAAAACACTTCAAAAGGGTTGAAACAAGATCAATGGAAGAAATAAAAGTCTACTAGGGTGTACTAGGATGAAGTTAAACTACCCAGAATAATGATCTCTCCCCAACGGAGTCGCTAATTTGTTATGTGGAATTTTGCATCTATGGATAAACACAATTTCCCTAGGTGGGTAGCTACACCTAGAACAACAGATTTAAATTGGTTAAACTTTTTTGAAATAAGATAAGTAAGACAAGGGACCTACTTGTTATCTTTTGCTTTCCCTTTGTCTCCTTTGTATGGTTCCTGTCACTCCTTCTCGAACTTAACTCGCTCAACAAGCACCTGCAATAATAAATAAAGGACAAAAAACAAATCAAAGCAAGAGATCTATCTACTATAAGCAAATGGAATCGAAATAATTTACACATATAATCATCACATATAAAGACAATAATATGGGAGAAGGTGTAAACAACTTTATTAATTAGAAGGAAGAATTACAACCATGAATTCCGATCCATTGTCACTCTTCCAGCTTGGGTTCCAACCAACATCACATCAAAACCACAACTCTCCAGCAGCATAACAATACTTGTTTACAATCTCAAACCTCACACCAACAATATCTCCTTACAAATTCTCAAAGTCCAGCCCCTGATCACTTAGATGAGTGCCCAATTTATAGGAAAATGGAGGAGGTTTGGTCATAAATGAGGGTATCGAATGGCCTTCCAAACTTAGAGTTAGTTTCCATGGAGGAAGGGATGAGAGGATAGGAGGTTAGTTAACTCATTCCGTATCTAATTTCAAGCTCACAGGAGATGATAACTGTTGGAATCTTCTAGATGTCTCTAGAAGATAAGAATATTACCAGAACCCTATGATGATTTTTCTCAATCTCTCCCAACGTAGGTCAAAGTGGGCCTAAGTGCTCTGGAAAGCACCCTGACATGGGCCTACCTACACTAAAGCACACTTACCCCTGACCAAGGATGCTCTGGTCCCTCAAGGAGGCATTTCTGGAGGGCTTTAGGCCAAGAAACTCTTAGGGGAGGAGGCATTCAAAGTGATGGCTTGTCTAGGGCATGTAGCAACAGAATTAGGGTTTAATGAGCCCTAATAGTACTGATCTGAATTATGGGAGTGATGTGCCCAAATGGATCTATAACACACCACAAAGTCACTTGTGGGCTAAGACCAAGGAGGATTGTGATAACTTGGCACATGGAGATGAAAGAGAACCATTAAAGGAGAAAGGGGCAGCTTCAAGCACCATGATAACCCTTGTCAAAGTGGAGATATTAAACTTTATGTGTTTATGTGGGTGAAAAAGGATAAAAGTTCAAATCGACCTTAGTTGAAGCACCCTCTTGGAAGGGCTAGTCATTTCCCCTAGAGAAGGTATAAAAGGAGGAGAGGAGGAACCTCATTCCTCATCAACCAAGTACAAATCATCACAAAGAAGACATATGAAGTAGTTGAGCTCATGGAGGACAAGGACAAAGAAGTTTGAGGGTTGTTTTGGGCTTGTTCCATGTCTACTGTAGGTTCGAGTGGAGCAAAAGGGTAGCCACATTATTTATGGTATAATTTTTCGATGAGATAAGGGTTATCTTCCTTAAGAATAGTGTCGAGACTATTCAGAGTTGTCATAGGTAGGGCCAAGCCCTATTTTTTTCACCAAATAGTGATTTGGAGGAGTGAAAGGTTGGCCAAGTATACCTAGAAGGACAACGAGCTAGGAAACACCTTATATAAGGGAGAGCGAAGGGATTTGAGGGTTATTTGAGGGTTACTTTATTGTCCTAACTAGACAAAAAAGTTCTAGACCTGAACTGTGCACATGATAGTGAGCAACAGAAGAAGAAAGTGGCTCCAATTAGAGGTATGTTCTTCTAAGCCGATGTGTTTTCTAAGTGGTTAATGGTCCAAGTATTGGACAATTTTTTGGGCACATCAAAGAACATTTTTTAGGGTTGTTGGTGTCATGTATTCCCTAAGTATAGTCACTTAAGAAGGAATTTAAGGACTATTAGGAGGGTAGAAGAAGAGATGCTCAAGTGTTGGTACCTTGAAGGACAAAGGAAAAACAAGTGAACATTTGGATCAACCCAAGTTCATTGTCGGAAAAGGAATTTTGATAGTGATAGGTGGCATCTCTCCATGCCCTAAGTTTGTCTTCATTGGTTAGCACAAGTGGGAAATAGTGGGAACAAGTCCTTGTGATTTGTGTCCTTGGAGGACTAAGGAGCAACTAGTGGGAAAGAAGTCCCAAAGTGTGTTGACTCCTTGAAGGACTAAGGAGCAGTAAGTGGGTAGTTGATGAAGACCTTAAGTCTTGAGTCATTGATGGATGAATGATCAACTAGAGAGCGTATTGGAACCGTGTTCAGTGACCTAAAGGAGCAGGACCATTGATAGAGAAAAATTGGTGTTGCTGCAGATCGAGAGTAAAAGGACCAACAATATGTATTTAGGGTACGTGTACTGAAGTGAAGTTGTGGAGCACGCTAGAATAGCTAGTAGTTCAGATTGTATCTTGTTCAGCGTAGATTGATTATTTGACACCAAACCCTAGTTTCGTAATTCTTGTATCAGTGGATGTATGCGGGACATTATCCCTGGTACGGGAGCCCTAGACAGTTGTATTACAATTTGTTAATATAATGACTTTGGGTTGTTGAAAATTGTAAAACGTTGTCTATTTTTGCACTAGTTGATTTACAGTTGTTTATATTTTTCCATGCAATGTAGTTAGTTGTGGCATTTGGATTGGTAGTGTCAGAGATTATAAGGCCCTAACCTAGATTCCTCAGTGTCATGGAAAAACAACATGGTACCAAAGCTACTTTGAAGGGCTAGTGAATCAAAGTGTGCATAACGAAGCTTCTTGGAGGGAGCTAAGATTGTCTAGATCATGAAGCAGATGTTTCATCTGAAGACATGGATATGTGTTCTTGATTGGCTCAGAAATGAGATTGGTTAGGAGTTTTGGTGGATTAGTAGAGAACATGGTGAACAAAACTGTGTTGTAGGGCAGGTTATTTATCATGGACTTCCTTTGATTTGCCATGGATCGTCGAGACAACTCGAGGATTGCTTTGGCATGGGTGAGATTGGTATAACATTATAATATAACAATAACAATAATAATGCAAGGGTACAACAATAATGACAATGGGCATCTATGGGGCACAAAAATGAAAATATGGGGGCTATACTCGTATTATATGGACCTAACACCCATGGTAGGGTTGTCAAACTCTAAGTTTTACAATAAGGGTGAAAGGAGGTTATGATGCTTTTAGGTTTTAGAGGCATTTGAAATTTGCTAAAAACTAGGAAACCGAACACCCTAAACTATTGTAACGACATATTTGACCTATACAAAACTTCAAAAGTTATAGATGATGTAAATGGAAAGTTTTGTATAGTATAAAAAATCTACCAAGGGTGGCACCAAGGAATAATTCGAAAGGCCGGGGAGGAAATAGATTTGGTCGAGTCAACAATATAATGCGTATCTTCAATCTTGGAGTTCAAGTAGGATTATTTATTTATTTATTTGTGGCATTACTTTCTCCCCAAATGCAAGAATAAGGTGTCATAGTTTCTCTTTTGGTTTAATAAGACCCATTCCCTAGCTTGTTAGTTGTTCCACCACCTTCTTTTATCTGGTATTCCTCTGATACTAACATTATCCAAGATCTTTTCTTTGGTTGATGTTAGAAGAATTGCATGAAAGAGAATATAAAAACCATGTATGTAAACACTAAAACAAGGAGCAACATAAATGAGACCATAAAGGTAATGCACACAAAAGTTTGATAATGGAGTTCATCTAATGTAGACTATGTCTCCGAGTCCTACTTCAATAGTGTGGAGGTTGCTTCATTCATCTCATCAAAAAGAAAGGCGAGTACAAGGAAAATTACATCATTATACCTCCATTTCTGGGAGTGACTTGAAATTTGGCTACTCAAATCATAATAATCACAACACCAGCATGTATGTCTCTTCCTCTTGAGACTTTTGACTGTAAACATGACCTACTTTTGAAAGGCACATTGTTCTCTCGAACGTCATGCCCATCAATTAATGAAAAAAGTGGGTTTCTGCCATGACCCCTAAAATCTGCTACTCAAAGGAAAAAATTGCCTGCACCATTGTGATCCTTCAAAATTCTGGTTAAAATGAGTATAATTTGGCTATATTATGTCACCTGCAACTCTAGCCCCTTAGGGAATATTTTATATTCAATGAATAATCTCCATAAAAATGCTCTAGGAATATTCTAAGGAAAATTCTCTATCAATATACCCTCCTCGAACGACATGCCCATAGGGTTCCACCCTTTCCTGGTTCCCTCAGCTCTGAGTTTCATCCCGCGCATAGTTCTAGTGCTCATTTGCTCACAACCTTTATCGAATGAGTAGTTCATAGTTTAAATGAATCTTGTGCGGTGACAATTCCAAAGACACCCCTGATGGCGTAACGGTTGGCAGATACCAATTAAGGCATGCAATGTAGGTAGGTCGAAGGGTCAAACCCTATGACCATACAATTTCGATTATAATCTATGACAAACAATATATTACAATAAAAGTCAATAAATATGGATTGTCGTTCCATATTAAATCATAGTTGATCATGGTATAAATGTTTAGACCAAACCATATATGGTTTAAAAACATGTGAACTACCCATTTAATTTTCAATACCATTGGTTTATAATTTTATCATATGGTTTAAAACCCCTTAAAACCCCATATGGTTTGTAATATGTACAACCATTTGATTTATATAGTTCTCCACCATTTGTTTTGACCATATATAATGACCCCATATATGGTGTGTTTTATAACAAATCAAAATAAAAAAAACCTCAATTTTTTGTTGGTAGGTGTAATTCTCTCTCTCTCTCTCTATATATATATATGGGGGTATTTTTTATATATATATTTTTTTCTTATATGGATTTGTCTTTTTATGAGTTATATGTATATATAATCCAATGATCCAATGAGTCAGTGACAACCTTCATTCACTAGTAGGCCACTAGTTGGTTGCCATGTAAGCCATGTACCCCATGTGGCACACTATAGGTCCCCTTTTTTTGCTTGTCCTGTCAACTTCAAAATACAATAATTTGGTTATGCAGACTCAGATTGAAGTGTCATTTGCACTGTTGGAATCTTCGCGATGAGCTCTTCGATCTAGTCTTAGTTTCACAACAAGTTAAGGACCTTGATTTTTGGGCCATTAGGGATCCACTTGGATCATTCCTCCTCACTGAAGGACTTTTTGTCCTCCAAAAGTATACATAGTACTGCAATCCCGATGTACATAATAAATTTCGTTGATAGACCACCCTTCCTATCATTTACCTTTGTACTTTGGAACTAGAAGTGATGAAACTAACACATGTATCCATATGTAAATATGTCACTGCTAATACATGTCCAAGTTGCAAGACCCAAACAAAACCATAATTTCCAAGAGTTTATAACACACTCATGGTCAAGTTTATATTAACAACCATACCCTTTTCTATTCAACTAAAAGGAAAAAATATCACTATGTTGCATATACAAGTGATGTTATACATTCATCACTTTTAAAAACATTTTCGCAACATGTGATTTATAGTGGTGGCCATGCCAAACTATTTAGAAAAGCTACCCCTTTCTTACCTAACTAGGTTAATGGTATTTCTTCCCATAGCTATCTTACTTGTTGAAATCCTTCATTGGTTGGTACCTTCAAAAATGCTTTCATATGCTCCTTGTCCTTCTTGGGGTGTGTTAGTGTCAGCCTTTGAAGCCTTCCATTAGTGATCAAATATGCTCTTACAAAGTGATCTCAGGGTGTCAAAGTCAAATTTTGTCATTTCAGTGAGTCTTCAAGTAAAATTTGGTCACTAGGTATTAGGTCTAAGGTTGTTTTCACTCCTCCCAAAGTCTTCCAAGTATTGGTCCATGTCACCATTCAGCTTAGTGTACCATCATTCAAAGAGTTGTCATCATCATTTCAGGTTCCAATGGGTCATTTTACACCTTGTTTGTGCTTTAGTTGTACTTGGGTAAGCCTCATTTCCCTCTCCTAGGGTTTTGAAGGTAATTTTTCATGGATGGTCAAATCATCAACAAAACTTGTATCCTGATCCTCATACACCTTCCCCTATCCTTAATATACTTTCTTAAACGCTTCCCATCACTCATATGCCTCAAATTCATCATTTTCCCACAAACCCTAGTTTATTGATACAGTTTGACAATTTTCTAGGATAAGCCTGTGTTTTTCCCTTTTGGACCCCTTCCCCTCACTCAATATTTGAAATTCCACTTTTCCCTGCTTCATAACATCCCTCCCTGCTTCCAAAAATTTTCTCAAAAAATTGGAAGCCCCTCATCCCCTTCATTTCCCTTCATTTCTACAAATCCCCTGTTCCACATATCGGGATAGGTTTTCTTCAAACTATGTTTTTGAGCAATAAAAATGAATTTGAAAAACGTAAGAGAGGTTTTGTCCATAATTTACCCAAGAAGAAAAACCTCTTTCATTTTTTACACAGGTTTCATGGTTTGGGAGAAATGTTGAAAACATCATTGGCCTCAGGAGGATTGATGCACTTCTGGAGTGACCTTTGGAAAATCAAGATTTCACCTAGCTGGGATGTTCAAATGACTTGCTTGATGATTTAAATGATATCTAGACAGAGAGATATTTCCAATGAGCTATCATGAGCTCAATTTGGAGTTGAGGAAGACCTTCAAAAGTTGACTGCAACAGCACTCTGCATTCAGGCAGTCTCATTCTGCACATTTTGACCAGTCTTGGGAGATTTGACTTTTGACAGGGCAAATGAGCTCCAAATTGAAAAATTCAAGATGTTTTGGAAATTAGACTTGACGAGATTTCCAACAAGCTATCACACGCCCAATTGCGACATCCAGAAGGCAGTCACAACTCGCCTTGAAGTTGGCGTTTTGCATAGGAACAGTGGCGCTGCGCATTAGAGGGTCGATGTTGCACATCAGTGGAGCGCTGCGCATCAGACAATTTTTGCCAATGTTAAATTACATAGGTGCTACACATCAGGCAGGTACTACGCATTGGCTAGAGAGTTTCCAAAATCACTCAAATTTATCCCAAACTCTCCCAAATGCTGCATTTCACTTCTACAAGTAAGTTTTCATCGATCTTGAGCTGAAATTAGTCTTATTCATGTTTTGTTCATGACTTTTGCTTCTTAAAATAAAAACCCTAGCTTGCCTTCATACATTTTCACCTCATTGCAAAATTTTCACTTCATTACAAAACCGACATCCTTTGTCCCTTTTCCCAAACTTCATTACCTTAAAACTACCCATTAACTCCATTTTCCCTTTCCCTATTCCCCTAAGAAACTAATTCCTTTAATTAAACCCTAAGTACCTCATAATTCAAAACCCTAGTTTCCTAAATCTTTCCCCTCATTCCCCTACTCCACTTCACATCTGCAAAATCTCTTCATACTCATCTTCTTTGTCCCCACCCATTATCATTGTTCACCATACCATCATGACATTACATCATTAAGACAAGCATGGAAAGAAGTAGTGAATCAAGTTTTGAAAAATATACACTTAGTGATAGCTCAAGGGAAAGAAATGTGCAGTCCAAGAAGCCTCACAACGGTGGAAAAATCATTAGGGAGGAACCTATTAGCATGAGTGAACTCCTTGCTTGCCCTCTAGCCACCACATGTTTCAGATATCAGTCCTATTTTGAGTTTTGTGAAATGGTTGAGAGGGTCAAATATCGCCATGAGTTAGCAAGGAAGTTTGTGATAAACTTGGATAACAATATGGTGCATCTTGCGGTGGTCAACTTCACTCTTTCACCAACTATCATTGCAGATGCCACAAGAATTCCGGATGTAGGGGAAAAATGGAACAAAAGGCAAAAAGAAGGATGAAAAGCTCAACATTTTGGATAATGTTACGTTTTCCCAACAAAGTAACCCATGATTCAGCTTTGAGCCAAAATTGGGCAAATTTTGAAACAATTTTGTCATTTTCCAATTTTTGAATTAGGCAACATAGGAAATTTCGAATGATGTGCAGCGCCACTGGTGTTGCGCATTGAATTGGTGCATCCTCTTGACAAATTGCTTGTAGATTTGGAGTCAGCATCAAAAAATAAGAAAGCCCAGAAAGTTTCATCAATTTTGGAGGAGATCTCGGCCACCAAAAGGGTAAAAAACACTTAAAAAATGCCCTCTCTGCCACTTTTTGGACACACAGGAACCAGTCTTGGGAGAATCCACTTTTGAGGGGGAAAAAGACCTCCAAATCAGAAAATTCAAAGTGCTCTAGAAACTAGACAGGCAGGGCTTTCGAACAATCTATCTTGGGCCTGATGTGGACGAGTGGAAGGCCTCCAAAAATAGCCTTGAAATGGCGCTGCGCATCAAGCAAAGTTTTGCCAATTTTGCCTAAAAACTCAGAATTTCGCCCAGTTTGACTATCAGTTGACTTTTTCTTTTCTCCTTAGTAGATCTATGATGGTAAATGATGTAATATGATGTAAATTTGATAAAAAAAATGACTTGAGGGGATAGATACATCAGTTAGAGGTGGTTTGAGGTTGAATGAATCAGTTTCCATAGTTTTAGAGGCAAGCCGTTCCACTGCCTGTTTTCTAGTTCCTAGTTTAAATGTTGTTGAAATAGCTCATTGACTCATGGATTCGACCCCTGATGGCTAGAATAGGTGGTTTTATGCCTATATTATGTACTTTCTTAGTCATTTCTAATGGTTGGACTCTTGTGGATGCTTTGAGCTTCATTGTAAATCACTTCTGCAGTTTGGCAAGGAAATGAACCAGGGTTTTGCAACGTTTTGTGGGATTCTTGTGGTAATGTGTCTTGGCAATGTTTCTTCCTTTGTTATTTAGTTTCTCTCATGTGTTATATGTGCCTGAATCTATTTCTTTCTTCATAACTAAATGAATCCAGATAGATAGGTGGAATCCATTGATATTCAGTGTTTTGCCTTGAGAATACATTTAGTTTTTGATGTTTTCTATTATTTGAGGAGGACTCATGAACTTCGCATGCCCTCCCTAACTCTTCACTAGTCTTAGACTTACCATCACACTCAATTCAAAGTGTCGAAACACCTACCTACCTCGCCCCACAGGACATCCTACAAATCTGAGTTGATTTCCCGGACCCAAAGCTGCCTTCTTCATTTGATCCAGCAACCAACCATCAAAATCAAACAAAATCCTATGACCAAATATACCTAGCCTAAAATCAACATTCATTTCAGTCATCTCAAGCCCTAGTTGCCATATTCTAATTGAGATTGACAAGCAGAGAGCCCTCTCTTGACCTGGTAGGGCTAGCTACCAGGTTAAATGTGGTTTGATGTTACCCTAGACCTTCCTTCCTTCAGCCTGAGGTAGATTTAGGCACTAATAGGGCGTAGCTCTAAACATGCTTTGGATGGAGCTTCCAACATGTGGCTATTTGATGTCCACCCTTGTTTCAATGGCTGCAATGGTAACTTGGCTCATGGAGATGAAGGAGAAACCTTAAAGGAGCAAGGGCTAGTCGTTTACCCTAGAGAAGGTATAAAAGGTGGAGAGGAGGAACCTCGATCCTCATCAACCAAGTGAAAATCATCATAGAGAAGACATTTGAAGGAACTGAGCTCAAGGAGAAAAAGGACGAAGAAGTTTAAGGATTGTTTTGGATCTGCTTCATCTCTACTGCAAGTCTAAGTGGAGCAGAAGGGTAGCCACATTAGTTCTGGTTTGATTTGTACATGAGATAAGGGTTAATATAATAGTATACTATTTTTTTTTTGTAAGTTTGGCATTGGCTAGCCTACTTCATGGTCATGTCCAGGAATAACACCCAAATAGAGCACGTAATTAAACCAATGACTTAAGATCTAGGATTGCCTTAACAAATAATAGTATAACATTATATAAAAATAGTATAGTCTATATAAGTAGTTTATTTATGTAAAACAAAAGCCAAACAAACAAACAAACAAACAAACAAATTATGCATAATTTAGAATAGTAACTTATAAATTATAATAATAATATAATTAAAGAACATAATAATACAATAACAATAATATTATATTAATGTAGAATAATAATTATTATGTTAGTGACATTTAGTGATGAGGCTAGAGAAATAGTTTGACCCTACAAACAAATTTAGAAAAAATATTTTTGTATTTTTTACAATGTTAACTTTAGATTTAAACTTTTCATACATAAAATTTGGCTGAGGTATTCCCAACTGCCACCACCAAGGTACAAAGGCTGAGGAATATGTTAGCCTTGTCGGTATTGATCAATGGCACAAGTATAAGCACTTGAAGTACTCCCTCCGCGGAATGGTGATGGAGAGCACCAGACGGTGATTGATTCTCCAATCCCTTCTATTATTCTTCAATGAAATCGCTTACTAGCGCACTTTGGATGAAACCAGAGTCTAGTTCCTCTAAGGTATTCCAGTTAGATGATATGTAAGTCACTCGAGGATCACACCTAGCCTAAGCCACACCATCCACACCAGCCCTAAGCCCGTCAAAGTCACCTGGGGATTGCACCTAGAATCAGCCACACCATCCACACCAACCCTAAGCCCACCAAAGTCACCCGGGGATCGCACCCAGCCTCAACCACACCATCCACACCAGCCCTAAGTTGACTGGAATTTTTGTTGGAAAATCAAAGCTATTCAATTAGGTTTTGATTCTCATTTCTTGATTATTACTAGTGAGAATGTTGGCTTATTTTACTTCTTTGTTATCTTATCTTTCATCAAGAAATTGTCATATTATGTGTGTACAAAGATCACAAAACAAGAGACACAAGATATAGGCACATGCCAGGGCAAAACCCCCCTCGAGGGGAAAACCCAGTCAATATAATTCTTCCTTTAAATAATATTCTTTGAGACTCTTTACCCTAGACCAAGACCAAACTTTCCCTCCACACCATGTCAGCTTCCCAGATCTACGACCTCTTCTAGCAACTTTGACTAGGCAACAACTTCAAGTAACATGCAGCTTTCGGAAACAACGAAATCTTAAGAGACTTTGATATCCCAATCCAGACCACAAAATAGAGAGAGAGGCACCAAAAGTTCGATTTTATTCTTCTCTAAAGACTTACCCAAACTCACATTTCTTTCCACCTCTCGGCAACAAACTTCGCACTTCTCCAACTCTTCGTGAGATATAGAACTTGCTTGAGAATGAATGCTCCAAATGCCTTCTACCTCCTTGTATATATAGGCTTCTTATGGGTCAAATGAGGGTCCTTAGGGTGACTTGATCTCTCTTAGAACAACATGATGTGGAGGGTGGATAATTCATATTTGACTTGATACAAAACCTTTTTACATGATTCGAAAGCCCAAGAAAGGTCTCTTTGAATGTAAAATGACCATATAAACTCAATATTAATCCTAGGAGTCCACAACGGGGACTTTGACTAATATAATGATGACTCAAACATGAAACCCCTACTTTAATAAGTCATTGTTACAAAAATAAAAATTATTTTCTTTATTCTTTTGATAAGTACATTATTGAAGACTGAACATAGTTACATTTTCTAACACTCCCTCTTAACTAAGGAGGTATAAATAATGTATATATACAATGGAAGATCTCAAACTATATCAAAACATGAATAACTTTTAGGCACCGTAATGCCATGTACTACTTTCCTGACCAGGAAAATCTATCCAATGGGGCTAAGGTGGACTCAAGTTTTCATCCCCTCTAGGTACCATCAGGCTTACTTGCTAAACACCAACCCAAACATACAGGTGTGTATCCAAAACATAGCTCAATAACCAACACCATCTTTTCAACTTCGGGATCCAAACATCAACATGGAGTTCCGACCTGATGTCTCCTAGGTAATGCTTCACTCGCAAAGCCTCAACAAATCTCTTCCATTTCCATCAATAAAATCATCAATATCTACCAAACCCAACAGGGTTCTTAGATATTTGAACTTCTTATTAGGAAGAGCCTTTGTTAGTATGTCTAATACTTGTTCATCTATCGGGACATACTATAACTTCACGACCCCATCCTGCATCAGGTTCTTAATAAAGTGGAACTTATTATTGATATGTTTTGTCCTCAAATGAAACACGGGATCTCCAGACATCTTGATACAACTTTGATTGTCACAATTAATCACAACCACTTTTCCTACTTCACATGCAACCACATATTCTGCCTCGGTACTACTCAATGCAACATGATCTTGCTTCCTACTCATCCATGAGATCATAACATCTCCCAGACTAAATCATCCTCCAGTAGTGCTACTTCCATTAGTCCTATTGCCACCCCAATAAGAGTATGTGAAGCCAATTAGCTTGACTTCCTTACCATCATACTTTAGGAATTGATGTACAGTGCCATGAAGATACCTCAATATATGTTTGGCAACTATCCAATGATCATGACGAGGCACCAACTGAAACTCACTAAGAATGTTTACAGCAAAACATATATCTAGCCTAGTATTTCTAGATACATCAGGGAACCTACCAACCTTCGATATGAGGTAGGATCCACGAGACTAAAGTCGGAGCTCCTCAACTTATTGAGGTTAGCGATCATGGGAGTAGTCATCGTCTTGGAATCCATCATCCCAAATTTCTGCAATAACTTGATGACGTACTTTCCTTCCCCAAAATATATCTCCCCAAGTCTCCTCCATACTTCTAGACCTAGGTAGTAGTGAATCAGTCCTAGATACTTCATTTCAAATTCAGCTACCAACATCTTCTTTCATTCTTGAATTTTTTGTTCTACATCCGTGATGAATATATCATCCACATATAGTAGAATAATGACAGGCTCATTATTCATGACCTTGATGTATAGATTCAGATCAATAATACTCTTCATGAACCTAATTATAAGTAGATATGCATCCATTCTTACATATCATGCCCTTGGTGCTTGCTTCAAACCATATAGGGCCTTCTTGAGTCCGCAAACATGAGAATCCCTTCTATTCACTTCAAATCCTTCAGGTTGTTCAATGTACACTTCCTAATCAATGGTCCCATTTAGAAATACAGTCTTAACATCCATTTGATGGATATTCCAACCCATTATAGAAGACAATGAAACCAATGATATGATAGTAGTGTACCTTGTTGTAGGTGCAAAGGTTTCCTCATATTCAATACCTTCCTCTTGAGAGAAACCCCTTGCGACAAACCTTGCTTTGTACTTTTCTATACTTCCATCAACAACTTGTTTGATATTATAGATCCACTTCAATATGACAACCGATTTGCACTAGGTCTAGGAACGATATACCAAACCCTATTCTTCATGATGGATTGATATTCTTCCTACATAGCTTTCTTCCAAACCTCTTCATGCTCAACTTCCTTGAATTTAGATGGTTCGGCTTCAACTAACTTTGTCATATATGCAACATATCTAGAATATTTCTTCGATTTCTTACATTCCCTGGAGGACCCTTTCACAGACTCATATCCTTCAACATATTCTAATGTAGCTTTCAACCAATTTGGCCTCTTCCTTGTTGTTGGGACAACCACCGATTGAATAGGCTCACTTGGTCCTTCTTCTTCAACATTTGTAGTACGGTTCTCATGATGAACTGCTTCTTCTTCAAATACGAGAACTTCTTCGTCATCAGAATCAATAGGAATATCCTTTGATTTCTTGTAATCTTGATTTTCATCGAATATGACATCTCTGCTTACCTCAATGTGTCTTCCTTCCTTTATATAAATTTTATATTCTTTTTAGGAAAAATTATAACCAATGAATATTCCCTTGATGCTTGTCGAGTCCAACTTCTTTCACTTGTCCTTCGAAACATTGATATATATTAGACTTCCGAAGATTCATAGATGATCCACACTCAACTTCTTCCCTATGAATGCTTCTTCGGGTGTAGTATTGTTAAGAATCCTATGAGGAATTCTATTTTGAATGCACACGATAGTCATCACTGCTTCACCCCATAAGAATTTCGGTCGTTCTTGTTCAAGGAGCATAGTTCAAATGCCTTCTTGAATTGACCTATTCTTCCTTTCGGTCAATCCAATTTGTTTGGGATAGTAGGGAGCAATGAGCTCCCTCTTAATACCTACATCCTTACAATATGCAATAAATTCTTTAGAAGTGTATTCCCCACCATTGTCAGACCTCATAGTATTTATCTTTCTTTGAGTTAGGGTTTCAACTTTAGCCTTGAACTCCTTGAACTTATCAAATACTTCATCTTTAGTTTTGAGAAGGTAGATCCATGTCTTCCTTGAATGCTAATCAATGTATGTTACATAGTAAATATGACCTCCAAGTGATTTTTTAGACATGGGCCCACACACATCGGAATGGATGAGGTCTAATATGTATTTAGACCTACTTTCACTATTATGAAAGGGATTTCTAGTATGATTCCCCAAAGAGCATCCCTTGCACACACCTTCATGATCTAACTTTATATTAGGAATACCATGAACCTATTGACTAAGAGTAGGGATAACCCTATACTGAAGATGACCATACCTTCGATGCCATAGTTCAATGGGACTATTTCCATATGAACCAAAGCTTAAGGAGATGGTGTGATAACTTGATAAAGACTTCCTTCACGAACTACAATAACCCTAGCTTTGACAATGCTAGATTCTTTTACCCAAACCAATACTTTTCCATCAACAAAAGCAATCCTTTCCCCTTTATCTTCTAAGCAAGAAATAGAAGGTAAATTCTTTTTCAAACCTGTATAGAATGTTGTTGAGATGTAGCTTCAATCCATTATCCAACTTCAATGTGTCGATCCCATGCCTCTGACAGCATAGAATATTTTGTCACACAATTCCACTGCATGAGAGGATGGATCCTTTGATAGCGTGTGAAGTTTCTTGCTTTCACCTATCATGTGTCTCGATGATCCACTATCAATGATCCATGAATTGTCATCAGTAAGAGAACCTGAAAGGGTGGCCAAGAATCCTTGACTCTTGAATTTACTGAATAAGTAGTAGATGATCTTCTTGATCCATCTTTCAACAGTGTTGTAAATCAATCTTATGTAGTTCACTATAGAGGGAGAATCCATGCCAACAAAGTGATCTTCAAATTCTCTTGACCTTAGCTCTGAAACCATGTTGGAAAATCAAAGATATTCAATTAGGGTTTGACTCTCCTTTCTTGACAATTACTTGTGAGAGTGTTGGCTTCTTTCACTTCTTTATTATCTTATCTTTCATCAAGAAATTTCCATATTATGTGTGTATAAAGATCACAAAACAAGAGATACAAGATATAGGTACATGCCAGGGAAAAACCACCCTCAAGGAGAAAATATAGTCAAGACAATTCTTCCTTTCAATAGTATTCTTTGAGACTCTTTACCCTAGACCAAGACCAGACTTTCCCTCCACACCATGTCAGCCTCCCAGATCTATGACCTCTTCCAACAGCTTCGACTAGGCAGCAGCTTCTAACATCATGCAGCTTCCGACAAAAGCGAAATCTTAGGAGACTTTGATCTCCCAACCGAGACCACGAAATAGAGAGAGAGAGCAACCAAAAGTTAGATTTTCTTCTTCTCTAAAGACTTCCCCAAACTCACACTTCTTTCCACCTCCCGCAACAAACTTCGCACTCCTCCAACTCTTCTTGAGATATCAAACTTGCTTGAGAATGAATGCTCCAAATGACTTTTACCTCCTTGTATAGGCTTCTTGTGGGTCGAATGAGGGTCCTTAGACTGACTTGATCTCTCTTAGGCCAACATGATGTGGAGGATACATAATTCATATTTGACTTGATACAAAACCTTTTTACATGATTTGAAAGCCCAAGAAGGGTCTCTCCGAATGTACAATGACTCTATAAACTCAATGTTAATCCTAGGAGTCCACAATGGGGACTTAGACTAATATAATAATGACCCAAGCATGAAAACCATGCTTTAACAAGTCATTGTTACAATAATAAAAATTATTGTCTTTATTATTTTGACAAGTACTTTTCATAATGACTCAAGTACATTATTGAAGACCGAACATAGTTACATCTTCTAACATTTTTAGCATGTCTCCTCTCCATAGCACAAGACACAACAACCCCCATGAGGTTTGATCCTGGGTCGCCTTACTAAGGAGGCCCGTGCTCAACCGGTTTTCCTAGTGGGACTTGACATTTTTTGGAAATTTATTTTAATTTAAATATATCTAAAAAAATGTATTCTTAGATTTAACTTTTTTTACAAGTATAAAGTTGTATATTTTATATGAGGAATATACCTATACTACCAATATTGGCAATATGCATCATGTCACTAATAGGAATTGACTAGGGGCGGGGAGTATTCCATTTCTTAATTAATATTATTCAACGTAAAATTAATTAATTTTGTTGACTTTTAAATTATTATAAAAAAAGTTTTAAAAAAATATATAGGTATTTATAATTCAAAATGGTTATAAATATCTCCAAAGCAGGGGAAGATATATATCTGGAGCAGCCGGACCATATATATATGATCAGGAGAATAGGGCGGAAGAGAGGTGAATGTTCAATAGTTTTAAATAAAATAAAATATAATTTAGATTGATAAAATACCATGAAAATGTATGTTATTTAGATTTATAAAAATCAATAAAATATTATATATGTATATTATTTAGATTATATTTTATGTGTGTGGGATAAAATGCTATATATTTTATATGATAAATGTCAATTGTCAATTACCATGTCAGAATTGAACTCTAGAGAGAAATATTCCATTCTTTCCTCTAATCACACAAAATAATCCCAAATAACAAATCATTTTACATATTATTCATATTATTGTATACATGATTGCATATTGTTTAGATAGAAATAAATTTAAAATATTTATGAAAAGGTAAATTAAATTTTTAAATCTCAAATATTTAAAATATTTCTTTTAATTTTTTAAATATAATTTTATAGTTGATTTTTTAAAATAAATATAAATTTTCCCTGTTCCAATCAATAATTTCGATTATGACATCCATAACATTGTTAATTTGAGGTGATGTTACACATAGATGCGATAAAGTATGAGTATATCTTCATTACAAGTGGATTTATTGACAAAACAAAACTATAAAAATCAACATATAAATTATGTGTACAATAATAGAAGAACTTAGACACTGACATCTCTTCATTGCTAATTTCAAGTGCTAATGATATACACATGACAAACTATATCTTTATTAACCTTGGTTTTAGTAATAAAACTTTAAGTGTAAACATCAAGACTTTAGGTTATAAATTTCTACAACAATGATATTAAGCTTGAAACTCCTATTTGGCAGATTTTTTGATGCTTTATGAATGTTTTTTTTTCAAGTTGGAAGCCAATGCATGAATTCATGTGTTTGGAGCCAAAAGTAGTGATGTTTCAACATACAAAGTGATTACACTTCCTGCATTTTGCTAGCAATTTTTTGTGCAATTCAAAAATGTAGTTTCAACAATTTTAGAAGAATCCATATATAAAAGCAATGTTTGTGTAGCTATTTATACGTAAGACAAACTAGTATATAAAACTGGGGACTTAAATATGTATGATATAATTTATGTTTTCAAATATTCATCATTCTTGCATAATAAATAAAAGCCACGTGGTGGAAATATGCAAAAAAACAAAGGTTGTGACATTGCCGCCACGTGGCTCTTGTTAATATAGTAATATCGCTAACATTATAATACAACTAATATATTAGTATTAATGGTATAAAATAGTACTATCAATATATTAGTACTAATTACATGGATAAGCGTGCCTATTTTGGAATAGGGTTTCTGGAATTTTAATTTAATTATCAATAATTATTAGGTAGGTGATAAGGATTTAACCTCCATTAAACTTGATATTTAAATCTTGAGAATATAAAATGTATCATAAGATAAGTGTATTGATGCCTATATACGCCATTTAATCTATATTATTGCACTAATATTTATATCATTAGCAATAGTATATAATTTGTACTATTGATATTATTTAGATTAAAAACGTATTAATACTATATATATATATATAATATATATATATATATATAATATTAGAATATATTAGTATATATTATTACTATTATATATTAATATATTATATACTATTACTAATAATAATAATATATAAAACTCTTAAGATACAATAATAAGATATAATATAAGAACAAGAGTATTAATACTATTAATGTTATTGTTAATAATATTATTATTAAAAAATATCTATAGGGGCAACTTAATTGGAATGGCCTTGTTATGAAGTATTATGGGCAACAGGAGAGGGAGGGGTGATTTTAGCCCCAAAGAATAAGAGGTGTACAACTTTGCTTGGGGCCTTGGAACAACAACAAACAACCAAATCAAATTTTGGGCACTTTCGAAAGGTCTAGACATAGCCATCAGAAAAAAGAATAAAGAATTTAATAGTTCTCAACAACTCAATGGTTGTTATAAGACAAATTTCCAAGGCAATATTTGGAAGCCTCCCAAGTTTTCCCTCAATTGTTCAACGAGTTGCCTTTCAATGCTCAAAAATTGAAGAAATATCCTTTCAACATATCGTTAGAAATCTGAATGATGAGGTAGATAAGTTTTCCAAGCTTGGATCTCAGCTTCAACAAGGAATGATAGAATTTCAGGATGGAACAAGGTCTTGGGTCCCAATCCCATGAATGTAAAAGAAATTAATACGAAAAATTGGGATGTCACTTCATTCGAAGTGCATCATAATCAAATCTAGGATAATTAATGTTTGTCGCCAAGTGGAATTCCATTCCCTTGCAATGGTCAACATCACCTATACACGTTGCAGTTCTTGTATGGAGGAGATGCCATCTGGAGTAAATGACATGGAGGATGGTATAATTTTAATGTGATGCAGTACCTTCATTTGACATTGAGGATCTGCTTGAAACTCTCGGAGGTATGGAAAATTAATGCACCTAAGCAATCCCTTTACACGAGGACAATCGGTATGGAAAAAGAATATATTTGTGGAACTCAACTACGAATTAAATTAATGCTTATCCTTGGGAAGAGCCATTGTTGGTGAGCATATACATTAATAAATAGTATGAATTGAGGAGCAATTGTTTTTTTCAAAAGGAACGATTAGCTTATATTGATCAATCTGGTAAATGGGTTAGTACCCTTACATACATATACTATTCATTATCTAGCAAAATCAAGAGTTATTCAAAAAAACATACTTCTTCATTCTTGCCTATGACCAATTATATTTCTTACAAGATTAAACTTGTAAATTCTCCAAAAGACGCCACAAAATACTGCATATTTACAATACATTAAACGAAAGGGTGGAATCGGACTCGACTCTACATTCTTGGAGGGTCACTTTCATCCATCGCATTGTCTCCTTCATCCAACATTAACATTGTCTCTTCTGCAGTTGATTCATTCACAGGATCGCTTGAGTGATTTTCTACCTACTCCAACGAGTTCTCCAGACCAAATATCTCTTTGAGGACACCAACCATGGCTAACTCTGTCTTCACCTCAATCTCATCCACCTTTGAAGCTAGATTTCCACTTTTGCTTCAAGCATGACTTGCTCTTCATACACATCACCTTTGACCGAGCCATCCTTTGGCAAAACCACACTGGGGACCATCTCTTCATTTCTCCATTTATAATTAGTCAGGTCTCCAATTTCCTTACCAACTCCCATCAAATTGCATTGAATACTCCTGAGCCTGAATTTCCTGCTCAAATTACCTAATCTCTGCACCAAATCCTTTAGCCTGTGCTCGACAACTCACATTTACTCCGCATGTTTCGAATGGGAATGTTGAGCTTGAGAAATTTATGGCTAGTACAGGTATTGTATGCAGGATGACAATTTCCTTCCTTGGGCATGACATTTTCCTCCTTCATCCACCTTGAGAAGAACTCAACCAATATCGAGAGCCAACAGACCGTAGGCATGATTACCACCGCATTATCTTTGGTAATTTTAAAATGCACGGTAGGCCTTCACGCCCATTTCCTTTGATTTGACATTCTTCTTATTGCAATATCCTTTATAATCCAAATAATTTTCATGGGATGTAATGAAATGATGGATTGCCTTGACCCCATAGGAGCACTCCTTGTTCCAAATAGGACCCTTCATTAGCTAACGCATTAGTTGATTAATTATTTCCTCTTTTGACATGATAGAAAAATATATTTTCAACAACTAACTACGGGTAATGATGAATCCATGTTATTTATTCCTTAAGATTGACTGATTTTTCACCTTGTCCTGAGGATGAACCACATTAGTTGGTTCGAAACGTCGACCAAATTTTAATGATGTGATTAATCCGGAAAGACATTCATCTACAATATGGATCACAAAAGTCTTAGATCTAACAATATTTTTGAATTTTAGGATTTGTCTCCTAATTCAAGAGTCTAGAGAGGATTGATCTATCTCAGAGAAATATTTGTCTTAATGAAACTTTTGGATTATCACCATGAAGTCTCGCATTAAAACTAAATTATGTATTCCCCTTGCTAAAGAAATCCTCAAACCTTGCCATAATGCAAGTGCTTATGCCTAGTTATTTGTGGTTCTCCCTAATCCCCATGCAAATACAATCTCCATTTCATCGTTGAGGTGATATATCACCCCTCCCGCTCCTACGTCCCCCAAATAGAGGAGAAATTGTTACAACTGCCTTCCCTCCACATTTAATTGGACCTCTAAGTAATTGGACAGATGCAAGCATAAGAGAGCCAAGATGTCACAAGTGAAATGTCCCACAGGAAGAAGTCTATGGAGAGGTTGTTCAAAACTTTGATGGTTATGTATGAATTGGTATACAAGAGGCTAGAGTTCATGGAGAAGCAAAGGGACAAGTGGTCCAATCTAATGGATCACAAATTGGTATGGATTGAAGCCCATATGGAGAGGAGGCTCGTCGAACTGGAGACAGAGATACTCTTGTTGAAGATGAGGTCCCAAGAATTTGCATGGAGTGTCGAGGATGATGATGGGTAGGCATTGTTTGTCCCGAAAATGAACCTGTAGGAAGCTGTCATGGAAGGAGAGTTGTCGGGTGTTGATCAACATTGCACAAAACAAGTAGCAAATGGAAATAATCCAGAAGCAAGCCCCTCTCTAAGATTTTAGTTAAAAATAAAATATGTACTACAAATTTGAACTTTTTTTTAGAATTTTGTAAAGTTTATAGGCAATTTAGGAATAATATTATAGTGAAAAAAGCTCGAGGTGGCAAGAAAATTTTGTTATGGTTGTACTAGAATTTTGCAACAACTAAAGTTATAGAGGCATGTAAATGGTTTTGGCCATGAAAACCAATCCTTTAATAAAAAATAGTCATTCTGTTAAACTAATAATAATTATTATAATAATATTAAAAATAATTCCTCAAAGGGGGTGTCCAACCATGTGCAAAATGAGATTAGGGGGGTGAATCATCCACCCCACCGACTCTGAATGTCATTAAGAGGGGGGTGGCATGGTTTTCCCCCTCCTCACCCCGACCCCAATCCCCACACCGACCCCGACGCATGAGGCATGTGAAGGTCACTTTGTTGTTTAATGGATAGGCTTATTGTGGACTCTTCCTATATCTAGTCTATGCTATAAGGCAAGAGTATGAACCTTGCATGTGTAATTTTCATACTATAGGTGGGGTTTTCCTTTCCTCGTCAGAGTTGGGCAAGATGGTATTACTATGTTTTTCAACTAAAGATATGGATTTGGAAGAAGGAGTATTTAGTTTTGAATTAGTATGTTGGAGGTGGCACGACATTTGAGGTACATAGAGGTTGTAATTCCCTACTTCTATGTATTGGTGTAGGATATGATTGTTAGGATGGACTTGGAGAAGCCAAAAAAAATGCAATCTCAAGGTTTGAAGCGAGCTTTCGAGCCAGCGATTTCGATTGTTGGTGGCATGCTATGGGACAAATTCGAGTTTAGAACAATTGAGTTGCTTTATCTTAACTTTTATCCATGAATTAAGCGGGTAACTCTTCTCTTCCTTCCCAATATTATAATTGCCTTTGCTTCTAGTTAATATTGGCATGATGTTGGCTTCTTTAGATGGTCTGCAAGGGGGTCTGTTGATGTTTTGTTTCTCTTGACTTGGGACACCTTGATGCCTATGGAGTGGGACTATAACTCTAGTTTTCTTGTGCTGAAGCACATAAGTCTATGGAAAATTCCTCTCGGTGATTGGTTTAGAAGACAAGGTCAGTTCAGAGTATATTTTTATTGTCCTTTGTACTTAGTCAACCAGTTTGGGCATACCTATAGGGGTATAGAGGATATTTTGTTGGAAAATGTAGTGGGGAGAGAAAATTCTCCCAATATTCTTGTAACTATATTCAACCCTTAGGGGTGGTTCACAAGGCATGATATTTGGGATTGGTGGAGTCTCTTTATCTAGTATTGTGTCGGTCTATTACCTGTAGTAGTTATTATACTGTGACAGAATGTCCATGGTTGCCATAGGGTTGGTGGACGTGGCTAGCCCAATTGATCATGTGCCTAGTTGCAAGATGAGGAGGAAGTGAATTCTTATCACTTGCTAACCTCTCATAATACTCAGGATACAATTGAGAGACATGTAAACCAAGATGCTCAAGATCAGTAGGCTTATTTTGACTTGTAACTTTTAGAGGTCTCCCATTAACCTCTTGACCTTGGTCATACCAAGGGAAGAAGGAATTTGAAAATGCATTATGTTGTTCTCCATTGGTAGTTAAAGACTCTGCTTGGACGAGTCTTAAAGTATAAACATGAGGATAATAACAACATCATCTCCTTTCTCAATGATATTCAATGGAATTAGTGGAAACAACAGGCATGTCTTGATAGGTTGGAAGCTCGCTTAACTCACATTAAGAGACAC
Organism: Pinus taeda; assembly: GCA_000404065.3. Taxonomy (NCBI): domain Eukaryota; kingdom Viridiplantae; phylum Streptophyta; class Pinopsida; order Pinales; family Pinaceae; genus Pinus; species Pinus taeda. The sequence continues at coordinate 6,767 of APFE031247597.1, read as the reverse complement.
ATAGAATGTGGGAAAGCCCTCTATGCCACCTAGTTTGAGTGTGAAGGATCCAATTCCACTATCATCATTAAACACTTGATTTGGTGACTATGTTCTAGCTATGTTTCAGTAAGCTCCTTTATGTTATCTAGTCTTTTGGTTAGTTGTTGTTCCTAGTTTTTTTATGTAAACATCTAGTACTTCTTAATATTGAACAACAAATTTGTTTTCTTGTGTGGAAAAGCGTGGTCAATATTTTTGACAATGAACTCATCAATGATATAATTTTATTTTCAAAGACAATATAATTAACTTAAAAATAATAATAAACAATAATAATAATATAACCATCATAATAAAAACATCAATAATATTAATGCTATTGCTAATAGAAATAATCGATAGTGTTGTCTAGTTTGGAATAGGACTTCCACAATTTTAATTAACGATCAATAATTATTAGGGGTGTAGTCTAACTTAAAGATTAAATAGCCTTTTTTAAGGCATTTTTTATGATTAATTTTAACCACATTTCGACAGATATTTTTAGATTTTTTTAATATGTAGAATTCAAGTGCCCTAGGGGATTTTCAAGGTGTTGAATCCATTTATGCATTCAAGAAAGTATTTTAAACAACAAAAAATATAATCTTTCTTGAAATTGTATCACTCGATTCGGTGAAAAAGACTTTTTCATCTACAAGTTAGACTATGCCATTATTAAGTGGATGGAAGGAATTTAACCTTCATGGAATCTTCTTAGTAGTATACATAAATCGAAAATTGAGATTTATCCCCAAAGTAGTTATGCCCTTTTTGTCTCTTTAATTAAATTCATTAATTTTTAAAACAAGGTCACATGGACAAGTGTCATATGAAATGAGTTATGGTTTTTTGGACAATTGGTATTGATAAGACATGGTATTGACCCACGATATTGTGACAAATCCTATTGACATATTATTAATTGGTTATGCATGTTTATTTTGGAATAGAGCTTCCACAATTTTAATTTAATTATTAATGATTATTAGGTGGATGGTAGTGATTTAACTTTCATAGAATATTCTTAGTAATTTACGCAAATCAAAGGTTGAGATTTATCATAGGCTTGTTTATTTTAGAATATGGCTTCCACAATTTTACTTTAATTACCAATATTTACTATAACAATCATATACTTTAAATGAATGATAAATGCGAATATACATCAATCACTGATAAACATAAAAACCCTTACTTCATCATACATCTCAAGTTGCTAAAACTAGCCTAGAGCTATCTTAACTTTGGATCTATCAAGCACAGAGAGAGTATATTTATTTTCAATTTAAAAGAAATTTTCACCTCAAGAGATTTAATCCCTTTGGGTGCTTGGTAGATCCAGACTTAAGATGTAATTAGGTTGGTTTAATTATTAGTTATAATTACAATTATAAACATAATTATTATTTTATTTTATTTTATTTTTATTTTTAGTTTTATGTTATTTGGCCAAGTGAAAATGCTAAATAGGACATTACATTACAACATATCTACCATACCGTGTTGAATAGTGCCTCTCAATGTGATTAAAAGAAATCCTAAGAATTAACTAAATTATAAGTTTATTTAAAATAATAAATATTATTATTAATGATAAAAAGAATTAATATATAAGTGAAACATATATAGATTAAAATAAAGAGTGTATTCTTAACCATGGAATTTTCCCCTACTTTATTATGGAGATTATTATTCTATAAATAAGTTTTGTTACATCATCATGAGCCAATACCATGGATTATAAATATAGCATACAAAAAAAAACCATAACTCATTGCATATGACACTTGTTCATATAACATTTTTTTAATTAATGAATTTAATTAAAAGGGAAAATATGACATAACTGCTTTGGAAATAAATCTCAGTCTTTGATTTGTGTACCTACAAAGAATATTCCATGGATGTTAAATCCTTACACCCACCTAATAGTTATTGATAATTAAATTAAAAATGTGGAAGCCCTATGCCAAAATAGACATGCCTGAGCATAATAAGGTGGATGGTAGAGATTTAACCTTCATAGAATATTATAGAATATTCTTAGTAATATACACAAATCAAAAGTTGACATTTATCTCCAAAGTAATTATGTCAATTTTTCCCTTTTAACTAAATTCGTTAATTAAAAAAATGTTATATGGACAAGTGTCATATGAAATGACTTATGGTTTTTTGGGCATTTGGTATTAATAAGCCATGTTATTGTAACAAAGTCTATTTGTAGATTAACAATCTCATGAGTGAATAATTATGGTTAAATGTATATATGTTTAACTTATATATTGATTATTTTATCAATAATTAAAATAATAATGAATGTTGAGCAGACTGAGGTAAACCAACGAACGAAGTTTCGAATGCACTCGGCTTCTCTGTAACATACGCCTACATCTCAGTGCCCTCTTGGCGGCTGTCAGGACCCCCTCACCTCTCCTTCTCCCATGGAGGAGCTGGTTGATGGCCCTGAGGCTCTCTCTTTTTGTGACATGGTCACTGGTTGCCCGATAGAACAAGTGTCTTTCTTCACCAAGCTGGGTTCAAGCACTGCCTTTCACTCCTCCAGAATAGGCCTTGAAGCTAGGGTCAAACAGCACGAAAAAGGAAAAATGTTGAGGCTCATTCTTCCAAAGGCACCACCTCTGCAAATTCTTCAGATATGGAAGAAAACACCACAAAGGGTCTGCTACAAAAAGAAAGAATGAAATCAAGCAAAAACTGCAACCCAAAAGCCAAAAAAATCTTGGAGTTGGAAATCCAAGACTCAGGGGTAGTTGTTTACAAAGATTATATGCAAGAACATGTAGTAATCTGCAAATTCATGGGCATCTGGCCCACAATGAAAGCTTTGAACTAGTGGATACAAGCGAAATGGAAACCAAAGGGAGAAATCGGACTCCAACTGGGTTCAAAGGGGTTCTTTACAATTATTCTCGACCTCCTAGAAGACATAGATAGGATATTTGAGGGAGGACCCTACTTCTTCAACTCTGTAGGACTGTATATGAGATGCTGGAAAGAAAACTTGACTCCTTAGAAAGAGGACTTCACCAGAGTCCTAGTCTAGGTTCACCTCTATTCCCTACCAACTAATTATTGGGCCCCTTCTACCCTTAAAGGCATTCGACACCAATTAGGAGAGTATATAAAAATGTCAGAGCACACATGAAGTGGACATTATGTCTCCTATGCCAGAATATGTGTTTACATGGATGTCTCTGGAGCCCTTCCAGAAGCCATAAAATTGATATTCAGGGATGAAGTCTAGCTCCAAAGCATTGATTATGAACATATCCCCTTCCGGTGTAGGAAGTTCCATGAGCATGGACACTCTTCATGGATTGTCCACAAAACAAAATGCCTCAAAACACTGAATAGACCAGCAAGAAAAAGGATGGTGAGGGCTTCAACGGAGTAAACGCAAGGAATAAAAACAACAGGAAAACTAACACAAAGAAGGAACAACAACATATAACTAACTTGAACCAATTTGAGGCTTTGAGTAATTCACAAGGACAACGACTATCGAGCAACCCAACAGAGGAGGAGGATACAGATGATAAGTAAATCACAGTAAACCAGAGGCAAGAGGATAGCCATTTGGATCACAACAACAAGGAAGATGAGAACTCACAAAAAGACATAGAAATGAAACAAGTATTGGTGGACGTAACCCCGTACGAAAGTGAAATAGAAGAAGCACTGGAAGGAGTTGACCTCTTATCAATAACAGAGGAATGGAATAAAAATGGACTGGCGACAATCCAAGAAGACCAAATTCAGAAAATGGAAGGAGCCTATCTCCTTCAAGAAGAACCAAAGCAAATCTCAGGTCAACCATCATCTGAAATCAACACAACTAAAGGCATTTTGGTAAACATAATAGCAGGAAAATATAGCCCAAAAGGCCCAAGTTGCAAAAGGGGAAGGAAAACCACCAGCCAGCTTCTTCAAGAACTTGGCACTAGACTCATCAACAAAGGAAAGGTAAAGGCCCTAGCTCTAACTCCCACTCTTTACCAATGAATTGCATCTCTTGGAATATCAAAGGACTTAATGGTCTAGGAAAGAAAAGAATCTTAAAAAATAGACTCCTTGTTGATAAACTGGAAATCCTTCTTATTCAAGAAACCAAACTTGAGTTAGCTCACCTCATTCTCCTGCAAAAAAATTGCTTCAAGCATTACAGATACAGAGCCAATTCTGCCATTGGATCAACAGGAGGAATAATGACCATGTGGAAAAGCTCGTTGTATTATCTCACCTCCTCCATTGCCACAAAACACTCCATAACAACTGTCTTGAAAATTATTGGCACTAATGAGAGCATCTATGTTACCAATATCTATGCCCCCCATAGAGCGGTGGAACGAATCAAGATGCTTCAAAGTATATCCAAACTTGTGGATTCCATCCAATTGCCTTTTAAAATTTTCGCAGGGGAAATCAACATCGTAATTAGTCTTGAGGAAAAAAAGGGAGGCAAGAGAAAACTTGATAAGGACTCTAAAGCCTTTCAATCCACCATAAATGGCCTTAGTTTAATTGATATCCCAACAAATAATGATACCTTCGCTTGGAATAACAAAAGAGGGGAAGAAATACAAATAGATCATAGGCTTGATCGATTCCTCCTCTCAGAAGAAATATTTCTCACCTCCTGGGAAACAGAAGCAAGAATTCTCCCACAATCTGGATCTGACCATTGGTCGATATCCCTGAAGCCTCACATCTCCCTTGGTCTGAAAAACAGGCCATGCATATTCGAATCCTTTTGGCTAGAGCACCCAGATTTCATGGGAAAAATGAAATAATGTTGGAGAAATTCGATGTCAATAACCGGAAATAATATGTACAAATTTCAACAGAAATTGAAATACATCAAAGAGGAAATAAAAAAATGGAACAAGGAAACTTTTGGCAACATCTTCACTGACAAAAGGAACCTGGAGCTTAAAATGGAAATCCTCCAGCAATAAATTATCAATGAGGGTATCACAGGACAAAGGAAAAAGGAAGAGCTCAATCTCCAACAAATTTGGGAGGAAAGGGTTTCATAAGAAGAGAAACTCTAGCATCAAAAATCCCAAATAAACTGGCTAAAGTGTGGGGAAAGAAACTTTGCTTTCTTCCATCGATCGATGATCCAACACAAAAGACACAATAGAGTAATAGTCATAAAAAAAAAGAAGGAAACCTTATCCATTCCCATGAGGATATGGCAGAGGAACTAAATCAATACTTCAACACTCTCCTTATGGAGCCTAGGATTGATCGGGCAAGGGATATTCAAAAAATAACTAACAACATCCCAGAGATCCTCACTGAGGAACACAATAAAATGCTTTTGAGGAAATTCTCACTGCAAGAGGAGGATGAAGTTGTCATGAATATGCCCACTGGTAAAACGTTTGGTCCGGATGGGTTCACCATTGACTTCTATAAAGATTGTTGGCCCATGTTAAATAATGACGTCCATGCCCTAGTGGAGGAGTCCAGAATTCAAAAGTCCATTGTAAAAACTCTCAATACCACCTTTCTCCCTCTAATCGCTAAATGTGACGTCGCTGACTCCCCAAAAACATTTCTTCCTATAGCCCTCTACAATGTCATTTACATGATCATCTCTAAGGCATTGGCTAACGGATTAAAACTTTTCCTGCCTCTTTTGACCTCCCAACACCAAACTGGTTATGTGGAAGGAAGGAAAATCATGGATAAAATCATACTTTCCCACAAATTAATCCACTCTCTCAAAGTTGAAAGGAAGCCTGGAATGATGATGCAGTTGGACATGTCCAAGGCTTTCGACAAAATCAGCTTGGTTTACATGAAAGAGGTCCTGGCATCTTTTGGGTTTCACAAAGATTGTATAAAATGGATTATGGCGATGGTCTCGGGGGATTTTTTTCTCGATTCTCCTAAATGGATCCCCATCTTAGACCTTCAACCCTTCAAGAGGCATCTGGAAAGGGGATCCTATCTCTCCCTTTCTTTTTGTCATAATGGCAGAGGGACTCAAATGATCCATCACCGCGACCTCTTCTTCAAATGCCCTTTCTGGCCTCAATCTTTATACCTTTTCTCCTCCCTCCACTCATCAACATTTTTTGGATGATGCCTTGCTAATGGGTCTCCCCGCCATAAAAGAAGCCTTATCCTTCAAAGCCATTCTCTTTGGTTTCTCTATTGCCTCTCGCGCCTCAATAAATTAAGAAAATTTCAAATTATTCTTCTTCAATAGCCCTCTGGCTATCCAATGAAATATTGCTAGAATATTATAATTCCAAAGAAGAAAAATCCCCTCCAGATACCTAGGCATCCCTCTCACTGATAAGCCCATGGCTCATTCTACTTGGGAAGCTCTTATCATCAAGATGGAAAAAAGGCTTGCCAATTAGACTTTTAGATCTCTAAATCTAGTAGGTCGCTTGGTATTAGTAAAATCTGTGTTATAGGTTATTCCACATTATTTGTACTCAGACTTGGCAGCCCCCAAATCAATCTCTAATATTATCAGAATCTCCAGAGGAACTTCCTGTGGAGAGGCTCGGAAAATAAGCAAAATTGAGCATTGGTGGCTTGGGAAAAAGTGTGTAAACCCAAAAAAGAAGGCGGTCTCGACCTCAAGGACCCTGAGATCTTAGGAAAATTCTTGGGCGCGAAAACAATGTGGTGATGGATAGTAAACCCAAATTCTCCCTTGGGAATTCTCTGGAAGGCAAAATATGTCCCTACCCACT
>APFE031247595.1:38730-63374 GCA_000404065.3 Pinus taeda | reverse complement strand
GAAGCGAAATGAAGGGGATAAGGGGCTTCTAAATTCTTGGGGAAATTTTTGGAAGTAGGGAGGGACGTTAGGAAGTAGGGGAAAGTGGAATATTAGAGATTGAGTGAGGGGAAGGGGTCCAAAAGTGAAAAACACAGGCCCAACCTAGAAAATTGCCAGGTTGTAGCTAGAAACTAGGGTTTGTGCGAAAATGAGGAATTTGGGGAATCTCAGTGATGGAAAGCACTTGATAAGATACTTTAAGGATAGGGGAAGGTGTATGAACATCAGGAAACAAGTTTTTCCAATGATTTCACCATTCAAGAGAAATTAGCTTTCAAAACCCTAGGAGAGGGAAATGAGCTTGCCAAGGCACAACTGAAGCATGAACAAGGTGTAACATGACCCAATGGAATCTAATATGATGATGACAACCCTCTGAATGATGATACACTCAGCCGAATGATGACATGGACCGACATTTGGACAACTTTAGAAGGAGTTAAAGCAAACCCTAGACCTAATGCCTAATGACCAAATTTTGCTTGAAGATTCACTGAAATGACAAAATTTGACCTTGACACTTCAAAATCACTTTGTAAGAGCATATTTGATCACCGGAGGAAGGCTGGAAAGACTGACACTAACACTGCCCATGCTCCATGTATCATTGTGTTGCCCATGCACATGATCTCATAGTTGCGTCCATATGACTGCACCTAACACATGCTTCTGCCTGCATAAATATTTATTGCCATAGCCTGCGTATATAAGCCTTCCTTTACCATTGTATATGATGAGGCTTTATAGACAACGTATCATTGTCCATTGACCAGAGTATACATATACAATGTATAACTCGTATCACCCTAGCATATATATGAACTCATGTATCACTGTGTGTAGCCACGCTACCATATCTAGGGCCTTGCGTGTATATATGTCTCCTGGACAACGTATATCTCTTGATGCATACATATTCCACATATCTCTACCACATTGTCAGATCTAGGACCTGTGTGTATATTATATGACTGCGTTGATGCACTGTGTACCACGCTACTAGATCCATTATAGATGGAGCTTGATATATTACAGGACGAGAGTGTCTCAACATGACTGCACCTAAGCATGGCGTAGTCAATAGCCTTTTATGACTGCAGCTAGGTAAGAACAGTGTATTATAGCCTATGACATTTTTTTTTAAGAACATGTATATATCTTTTGCATAAGGTATCATCCATTAATTTCATAAAGTCTCCCAGCTATTCATACATTCATGACCTATGTATAGATTATTTCATGGCTGCTTCCAAGAATTGCGTATAATAGGTCATCATGAACAACGTATGAACAACATATAATTGTCTTCCATGAACTGCGTATGTGATAGCGTATAAGGAGTCTTTATGCCTTGCGTATAGCTTTGGTAGGGCTCCTTCCAACTACGACTTCACCATGAACAGCGTAGAAGGTTATGACTATGTTGGATTTAGGGCATCATCAAACTAGGTCAATGTATTCCTTTTTGTAACTCTCCTTCTCCAAAAACCCAAGACGTGGAGAGGAGATCACATCAAGAATGTGTGGTGAAATGACTTCAAGTCCTCTATATTTATACTAAAATGTTGAGGTTGAATAGACATGATCTTTGGGCTTCTGGAGTGTACATAAGTTGCTGGCCAACATTAACAATAATTCCATAATCAAAATAAATTCATATCTCCATAAATACTTATCGGAATCAGATGATATTTAGATCAATCCTACACCTCTCGACGAGAGGGATCTATAAAAATATTAGCTGCCATAAATAAGCTGACCCACATGTAGTTTGGCCCTAGTTACTAATTTAACACTCCCTCTCAACTAGGGAGAACTCCATCCGTTGATCCATAAGTCCCACTGTACTACCTCTCCCATCAGTGCCCTGCACTCCTCTGCCCAGCTCTGCTCTACTTTGCTCAGCTCTGCTATACTCTGTTGGCTCTGCTCTACTCTACTGGCTCTGCTATGCTCTGCTCAACTTTGTTCTGCTCTGCTCAGCTCCACTAGCTCTACTGGCTCTGCTAGCTCTGCTCAACTCTGTTGGCTTTGCTCTCCTCTGCTCTGCTCAACTCAGCTCTGCTCTGTTGGCTCTGCTCTGCTCAGCTCTGCTAGCTCTGCTCTGCTTTGCTCAGCACTGTTGGCTCTTCTATCTCTGCTCAGCTCTTCTGGCTTTGCTCTGCTTTGCTCAATTATGAATAAGAATAATTGATCAAGAATGTCTCACACCATTCTCCACTGACCCAAAGTCAGTCTCAGAGTGCGTACCACTAGTCCTAGACCAGTCTCAATCGACCCAAAGTCAACGTCATAGTGGGTACCACTCCTACCACTGGTCCCAGACTAGTATCGCAGGTTCAGAGAGTGTACCACTGGTCCCAGACCAGTCTCAACCGACCCGAAGTTAGTGTCATAGTATGTACCACTCTCACTGGTCTCAGACCAGTCCTGCACTGACACAAAGTCAGTCCCAGAGTATGTACCACTAGTCCCAGACCAGTCCTACACTGACACGAAGTCAGTCTCAGAGTATGTACCACTGTTCCTAGACCAGTCTCAACCGACCCAAAGTCAGCATCATAGTAGGTACAACTCCTACCACTGGTCCCAGACTAGTATCATTGATCCCAGATTAATAGAGGTCATCCTAGCGTAGGGAGTATGGCAGATACAACGATGCGTCCATTGGTACTACTATGGTCCCTAACTTCATTTCCCTCCTCATTGATCAGATGAGGGGTACTTCCCATGAGTCCCAGACTGCATGGGTAGGATGTCTCAATAGGAGAACTTAATCAATCCCATCCTCATAGGAGAACACGTCAATCCTGCTACAATCACCATGGAGAACACATCAATCCAGGCCTCACAGGAGAACACATCAATCCTGCTACAATCGCCATGGAGAACACATCAATCCAGACCTCACAAGAGAACTCATAAATCCTGCTACAATCGCCATGGAGAACACATCAATCCAGGCCTCACAGGAGAACACATCAATCCTGCCACACAGGAGAGTGAATCATCCCGTTCCACAAGAGAGCGAATCATCTTGTCCCACAAGAGAACGAATCATCTTGTTCCAGTGCGCACTACCAGGGGAGGGTGAGTCACCCTATGGTCGTGTGTTGCTCTAGTAAGATCTGCAAGCCCCTAGAGCTCCCAGAGCTCAATGTATGCAACATGCAGGACCCTTTTACAAAGGTCTCTCGACGACTCCAAGTCGTTTGGGAAAATCACAAATTTGATATTTCCCCAGGGCTCTGACAAAGTGTAGCGACTTGTACATCATCTTAATGCAATGGAGCCTCCTTGCTCGTCGACCTACCATATCCCTGATGATGTCTATCTGCTGACGAATATGGGATTCCTCAATAATCGAATCCCACCTCTAGTTGTTATAGAGAATCACAGTGGTATGTGTTCAAACAGCTCATTGAAGAGCTTCCCCAACCAAGCAGCTTCATATGAGATCATACTCGTAGATATGTATCCAGTCTCGACGGTGCTTATGGCAACCGACTTTTGCTTCTTGCTCATCCATTATATCGAAGCAGAATCCAAAGAGAAATGGCACTAAGAAGTGCTCCAGTGATCCTCCACACTACCTTCCTAATCAACATTCAAATAATCATGCAGTTTCATATTTCCAATAGTGTATCTCAATCCATGAGACATTGTGTCCTGAAGATAGCTCAGAAGATCTTGGCACCAATCTAGTGAGGCTCAACCAAATATGAGCTCACAATGCTAATTGCAAAACACATGTTCAAACGGATGTTCACCAAGAACATCAACAAGAATGAGTTTTTATTTGAAACTCCGAGGCATTTCCCAAATCTGGTCTGTCATCACTACCATATAACTTCTGAAAGTTAAGATCCTCAAGGTAGTCATAGGATAGCAGTTTACCTTTCCACATTTGGAATCCAACTCCCTCTGTCTCCTACAAATGAGAGGGTCTGCACCTATTAGACATAGGTGTCAGTATGAGAGGTTTGTCATCCACAACCTTCGAATGGTTTGGATCGATTTCACTCCTAGTGAATCTCACCTTCATCAAACAGCTACTAATCCTCTCATACTATGCTCAGGGTATCTTGCTTCAAGCCATAGAGGGCTTTCTATCACCTGCATGCATGAGATTCATGATCATGAATCAAACTCCTCGGGTTGTTCCAAACCTGTGGACCTGTGGCATGAGGGGGATGGTCCCCTTATAATATTTTCCTTCAGTACATCTCAGACATGTACCTTCATGCTCCTTTTGAATTCAAGATTCCCTGTCACCATCTGAATCACAAACCTCTAGTGCTATGTGTCAATGGACTTAATACAACCCTGAACTCAAAAGCATCTTTGAAAATTCTATTTTCAATCATGTACCTTTCCATCAACGAATTCCACCTTAAAACCTTCGACCTCCATTCTTGGGGTTCCTTGCTTCCTTGAAGAGTTGGTCATGTCCTTGATGACCTGCATCTCTACCATTCGGACACTCCTTCACATAAGGGTCAAACTCATAACCAAGACATCTACCTTTCCTTCCACCCTTAGATCTGAACTTCCTAATGAAGTGATCTTTAGGTAGGCCATCAGAAGTTTAGCTATGCCATTCTGATAATATGATCTGCTTTGACTTCACCCTAAGTGAATTATGAAGAACCCATTGATCCTTCTTTCTTGTCCCAACTGTCTTTGGTGATGCTCTTTCACTCTTGCTTGTGCATTGTCTTCACCTTAGCTCTGATACTATGTTAATTTTAGGTATGTTCTATGCCAGAGCAATTTATTTAAATTTTCAACGTTAGCAATCACATCAGCATTAAGGTAAACTGTAGATAGAACATAAATATAAATCGTAGAAGACAAGCCAAGACAAGAGGACAAAATATGTGGCACATGTCAGGGACAAACCCCACCATGTGGGGAAACCCTTAATCAATTCTTCTGTTATGTTCTTCAAAGTTCAACAGAGAAAGAGAGAGAGAGAGAGAGATAGTACGTTTACAACAGAAGTCAACACTTTGACTTATCTAGATCTAGCATAGATCATTTTGCATAACGATGAGATTAGTTGAAGACATTCTGCTTCAACTAATTCTCCAAGGTGATAGCTTCACCTATCGTAGTGCTGCACCTCCTCCATTTGTGACACCTTACCATCTAGTACCATGCTACCCTATCACAGTGTTGGACCTAGATGACTGAGCTGCTCTCATCTTCATGCTACTCATCATGCTGCATCTTCCATGGTCTAAGCTGCCCATGCTTATGATTACATTCATCATGATGCTTTCCATGCTCCATGTATCATTGTGTTGCCCATGCACATTATCTCATACATCATGCTACTACCCATGCTCCATGTATCATTGTGTTTCCCATGCACATGATCTCATACATCATGTTGTTTCCCATGCACATTATCTCATACATCATGTTGTTGCCCATGCTCCATGTATCATTTTGCTGCCCATGGACATGATCTCATACATCATGCTACTGCCTATGCTCCATTTATCATTGTGCTACCCATGCACATGTGTCATTGTGCTGCCCATGCACATGATCTCATAGCTGCGTCCTTATGACTGCACCTAACACGTGCTTCTGCCTACATAAATATTTATTGCCATAGCCTGCGTATATAATCCTACCTTTACTAGCGTATATGATGAGGATTTATAGACAACGAATAATTGTGCATTGACCAGCGTATACATACACAACATATAACTCATATCACCCCAGCATATATATGAACTCATGTATCACTTTGTGTAGCCACGCTGCCAGATCTATGGCCCTGTGTGTATCTATGTCTTCTGAACAACCTATATCTGTTGATGCGTACATATTCCACGTATCTCTACCACGTTGTCAGATCTAGGGCCTGTGTGTATATTATTTGACTGCGTTGATGCACTATGTACCACGCTGCTAGATCCATTATAGACGGAGCCTGATGTATCACAGGACAAGAGTGTCTCAACATGACTGCACCTAAGCATGGTGTAGTCAATAGCCTTTTATGACTGCAGCTAGGTAAGAACATCGTATTATAGCATATGACATTTTTTTTAAGAACGTGTAATATCTTCTGTGTAAGGTCTCATCCATTAATTTCATAAGGTCTCCCAGCTGTTCATACATTCATGACCTATGTATAGATGATTTCATGGCTGCTTCCAAGAACTGTGTATAAGAGGTCATCATGAACATCATATAATTATCTTCCATGAACTGCATATGTGATAGCGTATAAGGAGTCTTTATGCCTTGCGTATAGTTGTAGTAGGGCTCCTTCCAACTATGGCTTCACCATGAATAGCATAGAAGGTTATAACTGCGTTGGATTTAGGTCATCATCAAACTACGTCAGCGCATTTCTTTTTGTGACTCTCCTTCTCCAAAAACCCAAGACATGGAGAGGAGATCACATCAAGAATGTGTGGTGAATTGACTTCAAGTCCTCTATATTTATACTAAAATGTTGAGGTTGAATAGACATGATCTTTGGGCTTCTAGAGTCTACATAAGTTGCTGGCCGACATTGACAATAATTCCATAATCAAAATAAATTCATATCTCCATAAATACTTATCAGAATCAAATGATCTTTAGATCAATCCTACACCTCTTGACGAGAGGGACTAATAAAAATATTAGCTGCCATAAATAAGCTTACCCATAAGGAGTTTGGCCCTAGTTTCCAATTTAACATGGTGATTGTTGGGATTTGAGTCTTTTTCATGTCTTTGGTCTTAAAATCTTTGTTTGTTTTCCCTTTCTGAACTTTTTGGTTCTTTAAATCATTAAAAACAAAAACAAAAAACATTTTCTTTGTTTCTCTTTTGTTTTGTTTTTGGCTTTGTAGTCTTTTGAGTTTTTGGAGAATGTGTGACATCTTGTTTGAAAGGTTAAGAGTCTTTTTGTCTTAAGGAGTGCTTTTTATTTTGGGATTTTCTTCTCCTTGTTTGTTAAATTGGCCCTTATCTTTGTGGTCACATTTTCTCATCTTTGAGACTTTTCTTGAATCTTGTATTTACATTCTAGTGTGGATTAGGGTAGATGCATTTTAGACATCATTTAGTATTCTTTCGTAGGTTTTGAAAGTGTGAGTGCTTGAAAGAAAAAGAAAAAGATTTTTTTCTTTCTTAGGCATCTCATAGAACACTAGTAGAAGTCATTTTCATTGAATAAAAATAAGTGTTGCATTCTCATGTAGCCTAGGTTTTCTATTTATTCTTTTTATGTAAGAACATCATTAGTTGCACTTCTTCTTCCCTTGTCCTAAATCAAAAACCAACTAAAATGAGCACTTAAAATTAAAACGAACTAGAATTTTTAATTTTATCATAAGAACATCAACTAGTCTAGGGAATTTAGGGCTGTGGAATAGATGTGTGGAAATTAAACTCTCCAAGGCCACATAAATTGAAAGTATAGAAGTTTATTAATGAGTGGAAGTCCAGTTTCATTAAGTTGTCTGGGAAAGCTCCTCTAACATAGTGTCAAGCACAAGGACGTGTGAAGATAAGGAAATAGAGATGCCCCCTCTCCTACTTGTTGGATCGCGTTCCCATGACTATTATGTCTGGCTTCTGATTATGATCTGGTGGCCTTAATTTCCTTTCCTAGGGACCACACAGCTAACTATAGGGGGGAATGCCTATGGTACTTGACACAAACATTGCATCGCTTTCATAGTTCTTCTAGAGGGTGCCCTTGCAAAGCTTGCGTGCTTGCACTGACAAAGGTTATTGTCTGGAGGTGACTATAACTACTTCTAACACCTTTTTTGGTAGGCTTGGGCCTTCATCATCCCAAACTACTTTTAAGAGGTCCTTATCTTTGATTTCTTGTATTTTGGTGTCCAATCCTAATCACTCGGAGTGGAAATACTTAGAATTGTCCTGCTTGATTGTATCTTTACGTCTTTTATAGAGAGTAATATGTGCTCCTATCTTTAAATATGTGATTTGAGTCTTTAATTGTTCTTTATATATATAATTGGCTGATTGACCAATTCGTTGTTCTAGAAGGATTTGTGGGCTTTCACCTGTGAGTGTCGAGCCTTCACCTAGAAGGTGTAGGAGTAATTGATGTGGTTCTTTTGAACATATGGCATCTAACGTAATGGAGACAAATCCTTCTCCAAGGGATCTTATTTCATAGGGTGGACCTAGTCTAGTCCATAATCTAGGTGGAAGCACTCTAGTACTTGCTAGAGAACTCTTCCAATCGGAAGATGAAGTATAAATTGAATATTTTTCTGAGTCCCCCACAACTCCTACATAACCTCTTCCTTCTCATATTCCTTACATTGTATCATACGTTGTTAGTTAGAATCATAGGCTGACTAGCCCTATTCACTCTCCTTCTTTCTTCTTAATGGCCAATATTAGTGGCGCAAGTATGGCTGTCCATATGGCTAGTTTACATACTCCTTTAGCTATAGGAGGAGATTATATTTCTATATCTACTATTAAAGCTATTACGGTAGTTTCTGGCTCTACCTCCATTCAGAGTTCGTTTGGGGGCACACAAACTTCTGCTCCTTTCACCGGTGCTTGTCCTTTTGGAATTACAACTAGTGGGATTCCTCCAATATCATCAACCTTAACTATTACTACTCCATATCTATGACCTCAATGGAATTTTTTTCATCATATTTACAAGGTTTTGCATTTGGAAGTGGACATGTTTCTCCTTCCAATCCATCTTTGAATGTAGAATCAATGCCTTTCTCTGGCCATGCTCAATACATTAATCGTTTTCAAGGGAATGAGGGATTGGTATATCCTCTTGTCAATGGTTTTGGATCTTGGAATCTCTCTTATTTATTTGGTCAATAGGATGGTATTTCCCTACTGCAGGTACTTCACAGGTTTTTCCTCCATTGGCTAGTGATTGGAATCCTTACTAGGGGCTATCCCCTTCATATAATATTTAGCCAAGAGGTAGTTTTCCTATGACTAGTACTCCTGCAATAAGGGGTGGATACCCTTCGTATACCCTTGGATTACAAGATTTTCCTTATGTTTCAATCACTTCTACAAGTAATCCTTGGTAGCCTGGTGCCTCTCAAAATCCATGATACTCTTTTTCAAATGTTGGGAATTCCACTCTTGGAGCCTAGAATTCTGTTGTTCCTCCATGCTTACCATTCCTGGAAACTCTTAAATTTCTAGAGATTTCAAAATTGACTAATGATCCGATCCACTACAACCTAGCTTAGCCTCCGATTCCTACTAAACTTCCATTTGATATACCAAAATTTGAAGGGAATTCTGGTGAGGGTCCAATAGACCACATAACTATAGAAATTCCTATAGATTCATAAGCTCATGTAATGTACTAAAACAAGAGAAAAGAATCTACTTCTACTTTCAACCAGCGGAAGCCAATAGATCTATGAAAACAATAATAGCAAGAGGAAGACAAATCAATGGGCACATAACACAATAAATATACAGGGAAATCCACATCTCAAAACCCCACTATTTTTATTGCATTAAATCAGAAATCCAAGATGATAATACAATTATTTTTCTCTCGAGAACAATCCTGGAACTCAGTAAAATCAATCTCCAACTCACAAGAAAGCTCAAGCCAAACCTTAGCCTCTTCTGCTACTCTCCAAGTCCCTAATTCCTTTCTCCCTTGGTCAAAGAATTCAAATGAATACAATATGCTTTGCTCAACCTTGAGCTCAACCTGCACTAGTATTTTCTATCCTCTTCTTGATGACTTCCTTTGGCCAATACTTAGCAAAACTTCCAAGCCTCCAAGCTTCTAATTCTTTGCACAATTCCTGAGAGAATTAGCCCGTATTTAAATGGAATTTCCTCATCCATAACTACACAATCCAAAATTAGGTCCTTCTCTAATTGCATGCATGATATTTACAACTCAGTAAATCATACCACTGATAGTACATTGTCCCTGCACTCTAGTCTCAACTAGGTCTTTCTTAGAATCAATATGCATGATTTTCTGATGAGGGAATATTTAGTTAACTAGAGTGACACTTGTGGATACACTAGTGCACCAACTAATTGTTAACTCTCTATTAGTTCCACAAATAGTTTGGACCTAATTTAACTAAACATAACTCAGTAAACTAAGTTATCTAATTACAACTCACAATTAAACTCATCCTAGACCCCTAAAACTTAGTATGACTTCAGAAAGAATTCCAACTCAAACTTCCTAATCTAATTAAGTTAATTAAACTTAATTAACTATTTACAAGTTGATTGTGAGAATGATTTTAGCAAAATCACATAGAGAATCATTTGTCGGCGCGTTTCGAACCAACTAGTGTGGTTCATCGTCAGGACATGTTGAGGAACAATTCTGAGCGATCCATTAAATAGAGCATGCAGGTCCTTCAATGGCTCTATGAACGGGCAACGGTTAAAATGACCCTTAACAGCAAGATTAGACCAGGGCCTAGGGGAAAGGGTCAGGGTTCGATAAATAATTCAAAAATATAATAATTTCTAATCATAATTAAAGGGACCATGGTTCAATTTATTACCATAATTATTAACTTCTCAAATAAATATTAATAATTTAATAATAGACTAGGGTAAATTTTATCTTATTTTATTCTATTTTATTTATTTATTTATTTATTAATAATTTTATTATTATTATTATTCTTATTTTTGTATTTTTTTTTTTAATTTTTTTTATCAGTTGCAATATTATTATATTAACATCAAATTTTTATTAAAATATTGTTATTAATAGTAATATTATTGTATTAACCTATAGTAATATTATTATATTAACTCCAAGCTAATATTATTATATTAATTTCAAATTAATATTATTAATAATATTAGTCTAGGGTAAATTTTCTAATATATGAGTAATATGAATAATATTACAATTGTTGCTTTGTCGTTTGATGATACTCGCTACATTTAAAGAGACTTAATTACTAATAATACAAGTCTAGGGTGAATAATTAAGATTATTAATTACTAAAGAGACTAATGTTATTAAAAGAGCCGTTAAGGGTCTTTTTAACCGCTGCCCGTTCATATAGCCATTGAAGGACCTGCATGCTCTATTTAACAGATCGCTCGGAATTGTTCCTCAACTTGTCCTGATGATGAACCACACTAGTTGGTTCGAAACGCGTCGAAAAATGATTCTCTATGTGATTTTGCATGAATCATTCTCACAATCAAAGTATGGATCACAAAAGTCTAAACTCTTTAATATTTACAAGTTCCTATGAGAATAGAATTCGATTTTAATTCACAATTTAACTTAAGGAAAAATTAAATTGGAATTTCTAGATTCTATTTTTAACATTTCTTGTTGTTATTTTCAATAGTAACCACGTTCCACTTATGGTTCTCATAAAATTCCTTGATTGATGATTCAATTATGTTAAGACTCTTTCAATGCACCTTAATTGGAAATGTGGCAAAATGGTATATTGAGTTAAAAGGGGGGGTCATTTTCTATGTTTGGTGAGTTAGCTACAATGTTTCTCAACCATTTTCATTTTCCTATCCATTATGATTCCAAAATTGAAAGTTTGGCCAATTTCGAGTGGGATAAGGCTACCCATATTTTTGACCACATTCAATAGTGGTGTAGAAGGAAGAGGTTGATCAAGGCTTATATCTCTGACGAATTTCTTCTAGAATGGGTTTTGAAATCATTAGAGCCAGAGATATCTAAGCATGTGTCACTTTCGGGAGTGTTCACTAAAGAACATGCTATATTTAGAGCTTAGCAATTAGAGCTTATTTATTCCTAGTCTATAGTCTTGTATAAGATTTTTCTTGATGCTCCTATATCTAAAATCGATCTCACTAAACCAAAACTAGGCCCCCATGTTGATGGAGTTGTAGGATCAATCGATAGTAATACGACTAGTTTGTTAAATAGATTACAACAACTGTTATTACAATCTTCTTCCACAACATAGATTGCGTCCCAAGTGTCTCCTCCTTCTCAACCTTTAGCGGTGAATGTGGTTCAGCCCTTGAATCCCAAAGGAAATAAAAAATCTGATGGGAAGAAGAAGGGGTGTGGAAAGAAAAAATATATGGGAGGAAAGGGGGATGTGAATAAACCCAGTGAAGACATTGGTGAGGGAAAGAAGGAGTCTAGATAGAAGGTTAAATTCCCATGAAAGTTATGGAGTGGGGATCATCTTAATCATCTTTACAATAAGAATCAGGATGCTTAGCACTTGTTAGCCCAACAAGGTTCTTCTAGTTCCTAGGCTATGTTGGGTCGGTTTTCATTGACCGAGGTTCGATCTATACTACGCACAAACAAAACCCTCAATCACTAGCCCTTTTGGCAACGACCTACAAGCAAATCGCAGTCTCACCCGAAGTGACTATGGGAGGATGCAAAACTAGGTTTCTAGAGCCTTGAAGGATTAGAGGATGTGGGGTTATTATGTCTTCTTATTCTTATCATTCATAAATCACTTCCCTACATTAGATTAAACAAATAAACATGTCATATAAAACCAAAAACCATCATTGTGATAAACGTAAAATGCAATAGTAATAACTGCTACTCTACAATAGATAAATAAGAAAATATACACATCAAGACACTAAATTACCGTAGTTCACCCCAAACTAGGGCTACGCCCACAAGAAATGTTGCTAATATAATGAATCTTTAACACAAATGATTATTGGCCTATGCACTAAGCTGCAGGTTGTCTATGAACTCATATACAGACTCAGGCCTTTGCACACTTAGCTACAGAGCCTCGCCTTCCCTTCCAAATTACATATCACAATAATACAACCATAACACTGATCTTGATCCAAAGATAGATGATTCTCTTCTTATTAATTTACCCTATATATACTATTACATCGAAGGGTTACATCATCAAAATATCATGGTCCAAATACCATGGGCTCGCTAAAACAAGAAACTATAGTCCCAAAACCATTGATCCCTTACAAAATAGCACATTTTTACATAAAGGAGGGGCTTTGACCCACACCGAAGCCCTTACATGATGCGGTATATTCCAAGTGCTCCACTGCATGGTCCACTTCACATTTCGTTTCTTTACTGTGTGCTCTACTGCACACTCCACTGTGTGCTCCACTCCAAAAATGTAGAGTTTTTGCCAAAATCTAGGCCAAGTTACACTACACCCAACAATACCCGAACACTCACATGTGATTCGTTCCAAGTCACTCAACCAATTTGCCTATGATATTTGATGCAATTTTATTGTAGGAACTATTGAAATATTATAGAATTTATGTGACTTGCTTCTCTTCACTGCACAGTTCATCTAGCAGTTCCTCTATCACAGGTTCTGTAGCCTTTTGCATCATTGCTATCTCCCTCTGTCAAAACTCTTGAAGCTTCTCATCCACTGATTGGGACAGTTGGAGATAATTATCCTTCCATGCCTGAGTTCTCTCTGTCAAAACCTACTTATCCTTCCTCAACTCCTCTATCTTCTTCCAGAGGGAATTTCCCTCATTGATTGGCAAACTTTTGCAAGATTGATAAGGTCTTCATAGTTTCCAAAATCTCTTCCATCTGTTGCTCCTTTTGTACTACCTAATCCCTCTCCTGGATCACTTGGGCAAGCTTCTACTGCAGTGAAGCCCACTCTCTCTCTACATGTATGTTTAACATCGACATGACTTGTTTCCGCTACTTTAGCTCATCTATGATCTCTTGATGTAGATTGTGTAACCTCTAAAGTGGTAGTGTTGTGATGTTCATATTCACATATCTCCATTCTTTAGCCTGTTGTTATACCTCGACAAAGTCAAACTACAGGGCTTCAGTAGGTATCGGTGCTATTTGCGCTACAAGTGTAGGCTCTATTCATCTTTCCTCTGCAATATTTTCCTCTGCTTGTGTTGGTTGTCTGACTACCTGTGCCAATATCTTTATTTCTGCAATGTGCTCCTCGACACATGTTAGAAGTGTTTCGTAGTGATCCTCTAACTTGTTCCATGATTCTGTTGTCACTTCCTAAATTTTATCCCCAATTTCATCCAAGTCCCCCTTAGTTAGGACCATTGGTGTTATGTCCTATGTCTTGTCTACCTTCTGCTTATTTTTGCTTATCATGGCATCTTCGGTGCCCGCCTTCTTCTTATCTGCAACACTTGGGTTTGTCCCTATCATTCCAAACTCTTTTTTCTACTCACCACCTTCATGTGGATCCTGGTGACCCTCATCATATTTCTCCTCTTCTTCTGACTTGTGTTCATCCTTATCCTTTATAGTAGCTTCCTCGTGCTACACCGTGTCCTCCTCTCTCGGGATATCCTATGTCTATGTTTCCAGTGCAATCATCCACTCCACAAGCCACTACTGAATCTCTCCTAGGATATGATATTATGTCACTAAATATTGTAAGGGATGCCATTTCTTCTTTGTATCCATGTGAACCTATATATAAGTCCTGCGGAAGTCAGCCTTAAATTTCACGACATTACTATATTGTTGGTATAGGCTTGGTGAAAGGAAAGGGTTTTGGTTCACCAACATGTGTAAGTCCATATGGTATAATACAAAAAACATTATGTTCTCTTGTGCTTGCACCAGTTTAGTGGTATACCACAACGAGGCATATCACATGACTTCACAAACATCTGAGGGTACCAGAGGGAACTGCGAATCTTCTGTCTCTCTCAATGAAAGAATAGAAATAATCAAAATTAACCATGTCTAATGAAATGCAATACCTTTCTCCTAAGCCTCACAATAGTCATCCATTGACTCTTGGCATAGATATGTGGTTTGGTTGTATTGAGCCCCATTAGCGCACTTCGCAACTAATGAAACCACCAATGTAGGGACTTCATTAGCCCGACACTTCCTCATGATTTTTCCAGCTAATATGTGTGATGTGAAGCAAAATCCCTAGTCACTGATTGAGTTGATATCATAGCCTCACTTCCCTTTTGTCAGTCTAAACTTCTTCTTCATAGATTCAGCTATTTCTCTATCCTAATCTTTCCCAACAAATTCTTCAGGGTTCCACCCTTGACACAATAGACTTATGATTCTCCATATTAGAATTGGGTTGATAGGGATCCTCTTCCCCATCCATAAGCATCCATCATGCACCAACACAAGAAATTGTCTCACATAGGCCGTGCTCCCTTGACTTCTGTGGAAGTGTGGCACATTCAACATGTTCATCAACCCTGACTGCGCCAATCCAGCTGCCCAGTGTTATGGTTCTAAACTTTTCACACCACTCTCAGGGTAGTGTACTTGTTTTAAGTATCTGTCTGGTGTGAAATGCATATATTTCTTCCTGTCATTGAAATCATAGTCCATGAACTTAAATTGCAAAATCTCCCCAAGGGTTTCTCTAGCAAATGACACAGACTTTGGAAATAAAGGTGTGAAGGTGCGATACTTCGCATCCTTTGACTCTTTTATTAGTTTTGCATCTGGTTTTCTTGGTGGAATATATGGTGGGAGAGGCAATGGAAATGTTGCACCATCTGTTTCCATTTTCACTTTCTCTGCTTCTTCCTCACTATCTCTCACCTATTCGGGCTGCTTAACAGGTCTCTTGTCCTGTTTATTATTCATTCTCTACTCTTTGGTCATTTCCTTTCTCAGGGATCTCCACTATGTGCATGATGATGATGTTGTGGGTGATGTTGGTGTGGGCATATCATCTACTGCTTTAGCTTCTGCTTCCATGACTCTAGCTAAGCCCTTCTCATTAAATATACGAGTAAATTCTTCAGTCGACAAGATATTCATGTGAAAATGTCTACAACTTCTTCATAAGGGAAATATTCTAATTATCAATTCAATAAAGTGCCAAATATGGGCAAGGCATGAATTTTTATAGCAAATTTGAATTTATAACCCCATCATTAGCTAAGATTGTGTTCATTCATTTCATATGTATCCCTAGATCCAGTCAATATTTCCTCATAAATGAAACTTTTCGCATGTTTTAAAGTTAACTTTCCCTTTTATCGGTCATATATTTCTGGCGAACTTCGACACATGGTATATTGAAGTGAAAAACCCCTCTTACATCAATTCTCCTACAAACTTTGGCATAATCTAGACTGTAGCGAAGCAACTTCCTACATCGAGCTCTCTCTACAACGTAGTTTATAGTCCAGTGCTCACTTTCAACTACAGGTGGCACTAAGACTCTTCTTCTTTCTTCAGAGTGTAGTTGTAGGGGTATGGTTGTCCCTTTACAACTTCAACCTGCTACCATTTACTCTTCCTTGAAACAATTCTCTAGTTGGCTTTCCTAATTGAACTATGCCTCCATTAGTAATAAGCTTGATAATGTATGGGCCCAACCAATGCACCTTGAATTTTCCTGGAAATTTTACAAACTTATTTTCATAAAGGAGAACAAGAGCTCCTACCTAAAACTTCTTTTGTTTAATATTTCTCTCATGCCAAGCCTTTTCTCTTGCTTTCTCTACTCGCTGATGGAATCCTGCTATAAATATATCTTCCTCCAAAGCGAGCAACTGCAACATTTTTTCCTCCATTATATCAAGGTTTGTCATATCTGTAGAAGCTTCAATCCTCAAGATGGGCACGATGTACTCCATGGGATTCACAACTTCTTACCCATAAACTAATCTGAAGGGTGTATGACCTGTCAAATTTTTACATGTGGTCCTATAAGCCCATAATACTGTTGGAATTCTAAGGTCCTAGTGATCTCTATTCACATTGCATACCTTAGTAAGTGCATTATCCAAAATCTTATCAAATTCTTTTACTGTTCCATTGACCTAAGGGTGATAATATGTACTCTTTTGATGATAAACTTAGAACTCCTTAGTCATTGATTCAATAGTCTTATTTAGGAAGTGTGAACCTTGGTCACTTATTAAAATCTTTAGACATAAAAATCTAGACAATATGTACTCAAAAATAAACTTCATAGTAGCCTATGCACTGCAGTGCTTCACTAGTTGTGCTTCGACCCATCTTGTCAAGTAACCAGTTGTTGTAATTATATACCTTGCACCAGTGCTATTTCCAGGTGGTTTGATGGGTCCAACAAAATCAATCGCTCACTTATCAAAGGCTTGTAATGTAACTTGTGGTACAAATGGAATCTCATCTTTTCTGGAAGGCTTCCCTATTCTTTGACACACATCACATGCTCGACAATAATCCCTCGCCACCATAATCCTGCTCTCAAAATATTATGCATAGTAGCTTTTCCTGCATAGTGTCCACTAGATGCGCCCCCATGTGCCTCTGCTAAAATAATTTGTCTTTCATGTTCAGGAACATATTTGCGCAGTATCTCATATGGTCCCATGTTATACAACTGTCCTGCTATTAATGGAAATTTAGCTGCCTTAACCACTAATTCTTTCTTTTACTACGTAGTATACTCTGAAGGAGCCATTCCTATGGTAAAAACTTGAATGATATTTGTGAAATGGTCATATGCAACTCTAATTGAAAATAAATGTGCATCAGGGAGATTATCCTCTATGTCGGTTGCTTCTTCCCCTATTTCCAATCTTGATAGATGGTTAGGTCCCGTATTTACTCTCCCTGGTTTAACAATGATCTCAAATTCATATTCCTAGAATAACCGTAACCATCTGCAACTATTCTCCCCTAAGACATGCTTATTAACCAAATACTTTAGTGCAAAATGATCTATAAACATTTTAAATTGTGACCCCAACAAATAGTGTCTAAACTTTAGTAAAGCATATACAATGGCCATTCCTTCCCTTTCTGTAGTGGTGTAATTATTTTTTTCTGTAGATGACTTTCTACTTGCAAACACTATAGGATGATCAATTTCTCCTTGACCAGGTTGTGCTGGTACCACTCGCAAAGCTATACAATAGGCATCCACATAGACATGGAATTCCTTATTCCAATCAAGGAATACTAGTAAAGGTGAAAGTACCATTTTTTCCTTCAATATGTCAAGGCTCTTTTGACATTCTTCATTCCATTTAAAATTTACATCCTTCTTCAACAATTTCTCCATAGACACAGTGATCTGAGAATACCCCTTGATGAAATTCCTATAATACTGAGTATGTCCCAACATAGTGTGAATATGTCTTATTGTCTTAGGTGGAGGAACATTCACAATGATAGCAATCTTAGTAGGGTCCACCATTATTCTATGATTACAGAAAATATGTCCCAACAATATGCCGAAAGGTACACAAAATATGCACTTCTTTAGGTTCAAAGAGATATGATATTGTCTACATGTGTTGAGCATAAGTCTTAAACTTCCAATATGTCTTCTCAACAATCCAAATATTGTCCAATCACCAAAATACACCTCTAAAGACTTGTGGATTTATTCCTTTAAATATGCAACCACCACCCTACAAAATATAGTAGGGGCATTTTTTAATCCAAAAGGAATTACTTTGTATTGATATGAGCCCCATTCTATAGCAAACTTGGTCTTATTCCGATCTTCAGGTGCAATGCTAATCTGATGATAACCTAAGAATGCATCTGTAATTGAGTAAGCTTCCTAACATCCTACATTTTATAACACTTCATCTGTGAAAGGGGTAGGGAAGGTATCATGTAAACATGCATCATTCAACTTTCTCAGATCAACACAGATCCTAATTTCTCCTTGAATCTTCTTCTCTTGCACCACCATAGAAATCACCCATTTTGATTCTTCTACTGGTTCTGT
Source organism: Pinus taeda (assembly GCA_000404065.3). Lineage (NCBI taxonomy): Eukaryota > Viridiplantae > Streptophyta > Pinopsida > Pinales > Pinaceae > Pinus > Pinus taeda. The sequence continues at coordinate 44,659 of APFE031247595.1, read as the reverse complement.
TAGCACCTAAATCTACCTTAGGCTGAAGGAAGGTGAAATTCAGGGTAACCACAAGCCACGCTTAGTCTGGTAGCTAGCCCTACCAGAACAGGAGAGGGCTCTCTCCGTGTCACGCTCAGTGAATAATCAAAACGATATGGTCTGAGATGACTTGCAGTGAAATATTGATTTTAGGCTAGTAAATAAATATGGATACAAGAGGCAAATTTTTGTAAATGACTGAGTTTCTGGGATGTATGGGACCAACAAACAATATGAGCAGAGAACTTAACACAAAGGCACAAATTACTTCGTGAGGCAAGACAGGCGGAAAGTCTAGCAATTAAATTTGAAATAATGTGGAATGGAAAGATTGTTTATGAGGGTGAAAAGGGCATAAACACATGAATCCTTTTCAACAGAAGAAGAACACATAACGTGAAACTTTCCCACAGGCAGAGCAATAAACATTGAATTCTACCTTATCTTACTTAGAAAATTTCACTGGAAATGAATATGAATGAATTGTGAAACATAACGAAATACATATGAAACATAAAGAGAACACATTTGCTACACTCACACCACATGAATCTCATGATCCAGAGCCGCTGCCTTTCATTAATTCTCTGTCAAAATATACAATGAAGAACTGAGTTTCTCTCCCACAGTCTCCTAGAAATTACAACCAACCCTTTGCAAATAGTTTTTCATACAATAAATAGAATTTTTCATTGGGAAATAAAACGACCCACAGTTGGGGAGTTTTTCAAATCATTACAAACTGGAAATGGAAAGCCAACCATTAGTTACATGTGCAGCATTACAAAAATGACAAATGGCTCGGGTGACTGCTCGCCTTCCTTTGCCACTTGGATAGAAGCCATCCTTTAGTGAAAATACTTTTTAAACATTGCCTTAGTTGCTGAGAAAAATATAGTGTAAATGATTAGGCCCACTTGGATAAATTCGCGAATCGAAATGTCGCGGAGCGGAAATGATTTTGGCCTTTAGGTACCTGTGTGCTGCGCCCAAATCTATATGCGCTGCGCCACTTTGGAGGCGATTTTGAGGTACCTGCTAGAGTCCAAATTGTTCCCAATTGTGCTTGTTAGAAAGACCTACCTATCTACTTTCCAACCCAAGTGGAATTTCTAAATTTGGTGCTCTTTTTCTCCTCCAAAACTTCATTCTCCCAAGACTGCTTCCTGTGTGTCAAAATAGGGGCAAAGAGGTCATTTTTTGAGTGTTTTTGACCTCCTCGGGACTCAAAACTTGCTCAAACTTCTTTTCCATGCACCAAAAGTCATTATATTTCATGATGAATCCCAAATTGCAAACCATTCTTGATTTGGAGCTCCCAATCCTAAGCGGCGCAGCGCACAGGGATAAAAACCCTGTTTTGTGCCCAAAAATTGTCATGTGACCAAAATTGCCCCAAATTTTTTGAAATTTGGGCTGGAGGTTCCCTATGAAGTTCTATGCTGGGCCACAGAGGCTTCAACCAAGATTCAGAGCCAATATTTCTCTTTTTTCCTCTTTTTCCTTTTGTCACTTTACTCAATTTCGCTTTTAAACTCCTTATCCGAGCCTTTGAACTCATGTTCCACGCCCTGTAGTGATAAACCATCTACCTCAATATGGTTTTGTCCTTGTCAGCATTCTCTAACAGTCTCTCAAGGTGGATGTTTCCACGCTCGAGCCAAGACTCTCGGTCATTGTTAATCTCTTGCTCTAATGGAGTGAGTTCAATCCTCCTATGTTGGGTGGCTTGGCGATTCTCACGAATGTTTTGTAGCTCCATGATCTCATTCTGGTCCTCGAGCTATTTGTTCCTCTACTCCAAATACCTGATAATCCACTTAGCCCTCTCCAAATTGAGAGACAAGGCTTGGATCTTTGTTTGCTGCTCCTGGATGGTCCTCCTAAGTTTGACACTTTCCATATCTGTATCATCATCATGAATGAGGATGAAGTCGGCCTCTCATTCACCTGATGGCCCCTCGTCATGCATGGGCTTCTTTCCCTTGTCCTGTACCTGTGTTTCTGATGTCGGAAGCGAGGCCCCTTCCACCCTAGGTGGAGATAACACTCACTTTGCTGCTGTAAACAAATGTCTACTGCCTCTCTGATAGGTGATGAATAATGGCACAGTAGTGGTCTCATGGCACTCATATTGATGAGAAGGACCACCTATCTCATGTTCAACCTCTGATAATACTTGTGAAGTGTTGAAGAGATCACGGGAGATGAAGTCATCCCAAGTAATGCCCTGCAATCCCAACTGATGATCCACCAAAATCTTAATCAGAGCAAAATGATAAACACTGTTAAGTTGCTGCTGAGGAGTTTTGTGCTGCATGAAGATTCTACAAATGAAATATGGGATTTTCATCATCTGTACCCTGGTAAAGTGCATGAGCAACCTGATGTGATAGCCATATAGACGAGAGAACGTCTCCTCACAGCTGAAATACATCATGATCAACTTCATGAGCGGAGCATATTCATATTTCAAATAGCGGAATGGAAAGACTCTTTGGAGCTACCTCAAGAAATTGGCCTTAATGTAAGGCTCATAATGTTGTCAATCCACCTTCTGTTTCTTGTGCCATGGTTCTCCAACGTTCGGTATGCCGGTTGCTAATGAGACAGTTTCAGGTGTCAGTGTGAAGGTTACCCCGGCCAAGATAGAGTGACCTCCATGTAAGTGAAGCACAAAAAGACGGGCCAACTCATGATGAACTCGAACATTAGCCACCCTTTGAAAAAACTCAAAACATGATAGATGCTGGAAACATGACATAGCAAGAGGGCAGGCCTGCAATTCTGTGAGGGTGGTTGGCTCATCCCTAACATGTTTGCCACTTTTTTTATGTCTTCGGGGAGCCTGTTCTTCTGAGGATGAATCACTTTGGGTTTCCACCTCATACTCCGATGAATGTTCAGATGCCATGACTGTTGTATATGGAATGTGCTTGGACTTCCCTTTGATGATGGTATGAAACTGTGTGTTGATATGATCTCTGCCACCAAGGGGAACAATGCAAAAAGGGAGTATTAGGAAGGGGAATAATATGATGGGATTAGGGGTTATGGGGGCAAATTTTGTTTAGGGACATGTAGGAGGGTTTGGGGATTTTTATAAGGTAGGGTTTTGGGGTTTTACATTGATAAATGAGTGGAGGGGATAGGGAATAGGGGTTTAGTAGTGTTTTAGGGTAGGGAAAATAGGGAAAAATGGGATAGGGGGGAAGGGAACAATGGAAAGAACGGGAAAAATGAGAGGTGAAAGAGGAGCCTTGGCATCAACACAACAAGTTTGCAACCCTAGCAACAATGGTTTTGATGATTTCAAGTGGTAGGGTTTAGGCATTTTTATTTCAGTTATCAACGGCCATAAACCATCATCATATCCACAAAATTTGATGAGCAAGCAAGATGTAAAATCTACCTGTCAATTGGAAGGGCTTCAAAGTGATTTGATGCAAATTTGGCACAAATTCGGGCCTTTGTGGGTGTGCACCGTGCAGCAAACCCAGTGCGCCGCGCTCTGTATGTGCATTGCGCCCGTGTATTTTCACCACTGCGGGGTCGCGCTCTGTGCGTCGCGCTCTCTATGTGCGCCGCACTCCTTTGTCTATGCGTCGCGCCCTTGAAAACTCCTCCAATCTCACTCCAAACACGCACTAGCTTCTCACAAACACTTGGCAATGTTTCTCTCTATCCTTGGTGTTCACAACGACTTTGTTTCTTGTGGGAATCCTTTATAAAGACATTGGGAGTCATGGGTTTGATTTTTGTTTCTTCAAGACCCACTTTGCTATTGTTTTGTTTTGACACTTTTCTCTGATTTAATGCAACTCTGTATTTCACTTTTTCCTTTGAATTTTTAGCTAAAATGATGAAATTTTTTGGCACTTTTTGCAGGGGTTGTTGACATGGCATTTGACCAAGGAAACCATGGCTGTGCCTGAAGAAATCAACTGGAGATATTTTTGAAAATTATCACAAATGACACACTGTTTGACTTTTCTTCAAAACAAAGTTTTGAAGAACAGTCGTAATCTATCAACATGACGATGAAAATATTTGAATCACAACTTTGTAAGGGCCTCCCTCTGGCCTACATGGCTTTATTGGACATGGTTGAAGACCAAATTGACTAATCCCTAGACCTAATGACTGAAAATGACTCTCGTCCATTAAAAGATCGGACATTGACTGTCATGGACTTTAGTGAACATTGACAAAAGACCTAAGCCAAGAGGTGCCAGACATGAGGGGAAATGAATGACAAGACCTTTCTGTCATATTATGGCATGCTTCTAGCGGAATGCAGCTGAGTGAATGGAGTGAGACACCTAAAAATGAGATGCAAAAAGAGTTTTGATCTCTAACGGAGGTCTGACAAGACCGACTCTAACATTGGCTCCAATGGGTGATGGTAGCTCCAGTTCCTTGGAGATGCCAAGAACTGCAAATCTTTGGGTGAGCAGACAGTGCCTTCGTCCATTGGGCTATGGAGTCATTATTTCGACAAACCATACAAGACTATGACTCATTTATTGACTGAAACCTGACTCAGACTGACTTAATTATGGAACCAACATGACTGAAAAAACTGACTCAATGCAAAAGGAAATGACTTATGACTAACTTAACTAAAACAAGAACTGAAAAAACTTATTCAATGGCAGCAGTCCATCAAGATTCGAGGGTTTCAAATTATGATGATAGCCACCTGCATACTAATGCAATATGTACAATCATGTATAGTGTGTCTTCGAATGTAACCAATCAAGTAGATGCCTCCTTGATTGATTCTCCTGATCAGATCTTTTGGTCAGCAACAGATATTGGTAACTGGGCATCTAGAAACATAGTTGACCATGATCTCCTTCATCACTAAATACTGCAATAATCACCTTCACTGCTGACTGCAATATATTTTCCATTGGATCATGAAAAACGTGAATATTTACCTCCCGTTGAGGAAATAAGATGTCTTTTTCTTTTGATTCTGATCTTCCTTCATAAATAAGAGTATGTTCTGGGTCTTCAAATTTTTTTAAACAAGTGGATGAACAAATCTCCTTTTCAAAGAACATTTCAAAACATGAGACATATGAGGAGGAATCTGAAAGGGAATCCTGAATGGTCTGATCTTCTGAAGTCTGAATATATGGTAGGTCATCTTCATACGATATGATGGCCAGATTCTCATTACATTCATCACATTCATCAATCATGAGAAAAGAAACTTTAGATGTTTCTTGAAACCTAACAATAACATTTCTATCATCTACCATAAATTCATCCAGAGGAACTTTTTCACTTGCTTAAGCAAAGATCCCATGTTCCTATTCATGAGCTGACTGGATTACCTCTTCATGAAGACTGTGTTCTGATGACATGAGAACATTTGGACCCAAAACTCTGTCTTCTTCATCCCAGATGATTTCAACAGCAGAGTTCTCTTTCATGGGACTTAGTACAAGGTTTTCTTGGTCATCACAATCTGAATCTACATATGAAATGGCTGTCTTAACATTATCACATTCTGAATTTGAAACTTGATTTCTCTGCATGCTATCTTCTTCAATGGATAGATCTGAAACGACACTTTTTCTTTCATCACTTTCAGCCATATGGAACTCTTCAACCTGCTGATCTATTTCATGTGTTTCATGTTGATTGTCAAGATGCAAAATTCCTTCATTTTCCACCATACAAAGATCTTGATTCTGCTGCAAAGTTTCCTGAGCATCTTGATGGGACTCCTCTAGTTTCTCTTCATGTTGCTGAAATGGATTCTCGTACAAGGTTTCCATGATATCATCATCCTTAAAATTATCATCCTCATAGTATTTTTCAAGGCTTTCAATAAAAGTAGAAGCATGTTTGCAACAGTCATGAACTAGATTTAATGATGGATAAGAGTCTTTAT
>APFE031247595.1:6309-38710 GCA_000404065.3 Pinus taeda | reverse complement strand
TTTATATCTTTCAATGAACAGGGCATGAAAATCCTTTAGACAGTAAATACAAGCAGCGGGAAAATTTTCATACCAAGAGAGGGCTTCACCTTCCAAAGTGGCCAGGAATATCTTCATCAGGAAATCTTCAGGAAAATCAACTTTCAACTTGCGAATATGCATGTGAAATCTAACTAGATGTAAAGCAGCATCCTTCCTATCATCATCTTTAAACATAGGCAAATTCCTTGACCAATCTACTTTCGGAATCTTATCTGGAAAGCCTAGAATGTGATCTCGGCTCATGGGAGCGTATCTTCTTGCAATCCGCTCCATTTTAAAAAAAATCTCAAAGCTACTGATCCCTCTGTAGTGGAGTCACCACGAAGCACCGGTTGCTAGATTCTTCAGTGAAAGGAGTCGCCAGGTGAATGATTTCAGCCGTCTTCTATCTGATCGTTGTCCACCATCAACCATCAAATTTGAACTTGAGATATGTCCTGGGGCAAGACAATCTACAAGCAAACCATTTTGTTCCCTAGCGGAGTTGCCACTATGTTAGCACCTAAATCTGCCTTAGGCTGAAGGAAGGCAAAATTCAGGGTAACCACAAACCACGCTTAGTCTGGTAGCTAGCCCTACCAGAACAGGAGAGGGCTCTCTCCGTGTCACACTCAGTGAATAAATAAATGAAATTGTCTGACATGACTTACAGTGAATTTTGATTTTAGGCTAGTAAATAGATATGGAAACAAGAGGCAAATTTTTATAAATGACTAAGTTTCTGGGATGTATGGGACCAACGAACAGTGTGAGTAGAGAACTTAACACAAAGGCACAAATTACTTCGTGAGGCAAGACAGGTGGAATTTCTAGAAATTAAATTTGAAATAATGTGGAATGGAAAGATTGTTTATGAGGGTGAAAAGGGCATAAACACATTAACCCTTTTCAACAGAAGAAGAACACATAACGTGAAACTTTCCCACAGGCAGAGCAATAAACATTGAATTCTACCTTATCTTACTTAGAATATTTCACTGGAAATGAATATGAATGAACTGTGAAACATAACAAAATACATATGAAACATAAAGAGAACACATTTGCTACACTCACACCACATGAATCTCATGATCCAGAGCCGCTGCCTTTCATTAATTCTCTATCAAAATATACAATGAAGAACTGAGTTTCTCACCCACAGTCTCCCAGAAATTACAACCAACCCTTTGCAAATAGTTTTGCATACAATAAATAGAATTTTCCATTGGGGATTATAACGACACACAGTTGGGGAGTTTTTCAAATCATTACAAACTGGAAATGGAAAGCCAACCATTAGTTAAAGGTTCAGCATTACAAAAATGACAAATGGCTCGGGTGACTGCTCGCCTTCCTTTGCCACTTGGATAGAAACAATCTTTTAGTGAAAATACTTTTTAAACATTTCCTTAGCTGCTGAGAAAAATATAGTGTAAATGAGCAGGCCCACTTGGAGAATGTCTCGAATAGAAATGTCATGGAGCATAAGTGATTTTGGCCTTTGGGTACCTGTGCGCCGCACCCAAATCTATATGCACCGTGCCACTTTGGAGGCAATTTGGAGGTACCTTCTGGATTCCAAATTGTACCCAAGTGTTCTTGTTGGAAATCCCTGCCTGTCTACTTTCCAACACAAGTGGAATTTCTGAATTTGGTGCTCATTTGCCCTCCAAACCTTCATTCTCCCAAGACTGCTTCCTGTGTGTCAAAATAGGGGCAGAGAGGTCATTGTTTGAGTGTTTTTAACCTCCTGAGGACTCAAAACTTGCCCAAACTTCTTGTCCATGAACCAATAGTCATGATTTTTGATGCTGAATCCAAAAATGCAAACCATTCTTGATTTGGATCTCCCAATCCTAAGCGTCAGGCCAGTGGCGCGGCGCACAGGGAGAAAAACCCTGTTTTTTGCCCAAAAATTTGTCATGTGACCCAAATTGCCCCATATTTTTTGAAATTTGGGCTGGAGGTTCCCTAAGAAGTGCTATGCTGGGCCACAGAGGCTTCAACCAAGATTCGCAGTCGATCTTTCTCTTTTTTCCTCTTTTGCCTTTTTGTCGCTTTGCTCAATTTCGCTTTCAAACTCCTCATCCGAGCCTTTGAACTCATGTTCCATGCCCTGTAGTGATAAACCATCCTCCTCAATATGGTTTTGTCCTTGTCGGCCTTCCCTAACGGTCTCTCAAGGTGGATGTTGATATGCTCGAGCAAAGACTCTCGGTCATTGTTAATCTCTTTTTCTAATGGAGTTAGTTCAATCCTCCTATGTTGGGCAGCTTGGAGATTCTCATGGATGTTTTGTAGCTCCATGATCTCATGATGTTCCTCGAGATGTTTGTTCCTCTACTCCAAATACCTGATAATCCACTTAGCCCTCTCCAAATTGAGAGACAAGGCTTGGATCTCCGTTTGCTACTCCTGGATGGTCCTCCTAAGTTTGGCACTTTCCATATCTGTATCATCATCATGAATGAGGATGAAGTCGACCTCTCATTCACCTGATGGCCCCTCGTCATGCATGGGCTTCTTTCCCTTTTCCTGTACCTGTGTTGCCGATGTCGGAAGCGAGGCCCCTTCCACCCCGGGTGGTGATAACACTCACTTTGCTGCTACAAACAAATGTCTATTGCCTCTCTGATAGGTGATGAATACTGGCACAGTAGTGGTCTCATGGCTCTCATATTGATGGGAAGGACCACTTATCTCATGTTCAACCTCTGATAATACTTGTGAAGTGTTGAAGGGGTCACGGGAGATGAAGTCATCCCAAGTAATGCCCTGCAATCCCAACTGATGATCCACCAAAATCTTAATTAGAGCAAAATGATAAACACTATTAAGTTACTGCTGAGGGGTTTTGTGCTGCATGAAGGTGTTCATCCTCTCTATGTTTCTGCAAATGAAATATGGGATGTTCATCATCCGTACCCTGGTAAAGTGCATGAGCAACCTGATGTAATAGGCATCTAGATGAGAGAACCTCCCCTCACAGCTAAAATACTTCATGATCAACTTCATGAGTGGAGCATATTCATCTTTCAAATAGCGGAATGGAAAGAATCTTTGGAGCTGCCTCAAGAAATAGGCCTTAATGTAAGGCTCGTAATGTTGCCGATCCACCTTCTGTTTCTTGTGCCATGGTTCTCCAACGTTTTGTATGTCAGTTACTAATGAGACAGTTTCAGGTGTCAATGTGAAGGTTACCCCGGCCAAGATAGAGTGACCTCCATGTAAGTGAAGCACAAAAAGACGGGCCAACTCATGATGAACTCAAACATTATCCACCCTTTGACAAAACTCAAAACATGATAGATGTTGGAAACATGACATAGCAAGAGGGAAGGCCTGCAATTCTGTGAGGGTGGTTGGCTCATCCCTAACATGTTTGCCACTTTTGTGATGTCTTCGGGGAGCCTATTCTTCTGAGGATGAATCACTTTGGGTTTCCACCTCATACTCCGATGAATGTTCAGATGCCATGACTGCTGTATATGGAATGTGCTTGGACTACCCTTTGATGATGGTATGAAACTGTGTGTTGATATGATCTCTACCACCAAGGGGAACAATGCAAAAAGGGAGTATTAGGAAGGGGAATAATATGATGGGATTAGGGGTTATGGAGGGGAATTTTGTTTAGGGACATGTAGGAGGGTTTGGGGATATTTATAAGGTAGGGTTTTGTGGTTTTACATTGACAAATGAGTGGAGGGGATAGGGAATAGGGGTTTAGTAGTGTTTTAGGGTAGGGAAAATAGGGAAAAATAGGATAGGGGGGAAGGGAACAATGGAAAGAAGGGGAAAAATGAGAGGTGAAAGAGGAGCCTTGGCATCAACACAACAAGTTTGCAACCCTACCAACAATGGTTTTGATGATTTCAAGTGGTAGGGTTTAGGTGTTTTTATTGAAATTATCAACGCCCATAAACCATCATCATATCCACAAAATTTGATGAGCAAGCAAGATGTAGACCCTACCTGTCAATTGGAAGGGTTTCAAAGTGATTTGATGCAAATTTGGCACAAATTTGGGCCTTTGTGGGTTTGTGTCGTGCAACAAACCCAGTGCATTGCGCTCTGTATGTGCATCATGCCCGTGTATTTTCACCACTGCAGGGTTGCGCTCTATGTGTCGCGTTCTCTATGTGCGTCGTGCTCCTCTATCTGTGGTCGTGCCCTTGAAAACTCCTCCAATCTCACTCCAAACACGCACTAGCTTCTCACAAACACTTGGCAATGTTTCTCTCTATCCTTGGTGTTCACAATGACTTTGTTTCTTGTGGGAATCCTTTATAAAGACATTGGGATTCATGGGTTTGATTTTTGTTTCTTCAAGGCCTACTTTGCTAATGTATTGTTGTGACACTTTTGTCTGATTTAATGCAACTCTATATTTCACTTTTCCCTTTGAATTTTTAGCTAAAATGATGAAATTTTTTGGCACTTTTTGCAGGGTTTGTTGACATGGCATTTGGCCAAGGAACCACAGTTGCGCCTGAAGAGATCAACTGGAGACTTTTTTGAAAATTATCACAAATGACACACTGTTTGACTTTTCTTCAAAAGAGAGTTTTGAAGAACAGTCGTAATCTGTCAACATGATGATGAAAATCTTTGAATCACAACTTTGTAAGGGCCTCCCTCTGGCCTGCATGTCTTTATTGGACATGGTTGAAGGCAAAATTGACTAATCCCTAGACCAAATGACTGAAAATGACTCTTGTCCATTAAAAGATCGAACATTGACTGTCATGGACTTTAGTGAACATTGACAAAAGACCTAAGCCAGCAGGTGCCAGACATGAGGGGAAATGAATGACAAGACCTTTCCGTCAGATTATGGCATGCTTCTAGCGGAATGCAGTTGAGTGAATGGAGCAAGACACCTAAAAATGAGATGCAGAAAGAGTTTTGATCTCTGACGGAGGTCTGACAAGATCGACTCTAACAATGGCTCCAATGGGGGATGGTAGCTCCAGCTCCTTGGAGGTTCCAAGAACTGTAGATATTTGGGTGAGTAGACAGTGCCTTGGTCCATTGGGCTATGGATTCGTTATTTCAACAAACCACACAAGGCTCTAACTCATTTATTGACTGAAACCTTACTCAGACCGACTTAATTATTGAACCAACATGACTGAAAAAACCGACTCAATGCGAAAGGAAATGAATTATGACTGACTTAACTAAAACAAGAACTGACAAAACTTATTCAATGGCAGCAGTCCATCAAGATTCGAGGGTTTCAAATTATGATGACAGCCACCTACATACTAATGCAATATGTACAATCATGTATAGTGTGTCTTCCAATGTAACCAAGCAAGTAGATGCCTCCTTGATTAATTCTCCTGATCAGATCTTCTGGTCAGCAACATATACTGGTAACTGGGCATCCAAAAACACAATTGACCATGATCTCCTTCATCACTGAATACTACAATAATCACCTTCACTGCTGACTACAATAGATTTTCCATTAGATCATGAAAAACATGAAGATTTACCTCATGTTGAGGAAACAAGATGTCTTTTTCTTTTGATTCTGATCTTCCTTCATAAATAAGAGTATGTTCCGGGGCTTCAAAATTTTTTGAACAAGTGGATGAAGAAATCTCCTTTTCAAAGAACATTTCAAAGCATGAGACATATGAGGAGGAATCTGAAAGGGAATCCTGAATGGTTTGATCTTCTGAAGTCTGAATATATGGTAGGTCATCTTCATACGATATGATAGCCAGATTCTCATTACATTCATCACATTCATCAATCATGAGAAAAGAAACTTTAGATGTTTCTTGAAACCTAACAATAAAATTTCTATCATCTACCATAAATTCATCCAGAGGAACTTTTTCACTTGCTTGAGAAAAGATCCCATGTTGCTGTTCATGAGCTGACTGGATTACCTCTTCATGAAGACTGTGTTATGATGACATGAGAACATTTGGATCCAAAACTCTGTCTTCTTTATCCCAGATGATTTCAGCAGCAGAGTTCTCTTTCATGGGACTTAGTACAAGGTTTTCTTGGTCATCACAATCTGAATCTACATCTGAAATGGCTGTCTTAACATTATCACATTCTGAATTTGAAACTTGATTTCTTTGCATGTTGTCTTCTTCAATGGACAAATCTGAAATGACACTTTTTCTTTCATCACTTTCAGCCACATGGAACTCTTCAACCTGTTGATCTATTTCATGTAATTCATGTTGACTCTCAAGATGCAAAATTCCTCCATTTTCCACTGTACAAAGATCTTGATTCTGCTGCAAAGTTTCCTGAGCATCTTGATAGGACTCCTCTAGTTTCTCTTCATGTTGCTGAAATGGATTCTCGTACAAGGCTTCCATGATCTCATCATCCATAAAATTATCATCCTCATAGTATTTTTCAAGGCTTTCAATAAAAGTAGAAGCATGTTTGCAACAGTCATGAACTAGATTTAATGATGGATAAGAGTCTTTATATCTTTTAATGAATAGGGCATGAAAATCCTTTAGACAGTAAATACAAGCAGCGGGCAAATTTTCATACCAAGATTGGGCTTCACCTTCCAAAGTGGCCAGGAATATCTTCATTAGGAAATCTTCGGGAAAATCAACTTTCAACTTGCGAATATGCATGTGAAATCTAACTAGATGTAAAGAAACATCCTTCCTACCATCATCTTTAAACGTAGGCAAATTCCTTGACCAATCTACTTTCGGAATCTTATTTGGAAAGCTTGGAATGTGATCTCGGCTCATGGGAGCGTATGTTCTTGCAATCCACTCCATTTTAAAAAAAATCTCAAAGCTACTGATCCCTGTGCAGAGGAGTCACCATGAAGCACCGGTTGCTAGATTCTTCAGTGAAAGGAGTCGCCAGGTGAATGATTTCAGTCGTCTTCTGTCTGATCGTTGTCCACCATCAACGATCAGATCTGAACTTGAGATATTTCCTGGGGCAAGACAATCTACAAGAAAACCATTTTGTTCCCCAGCGGAGTCGCCACTATGTTAGCACCTAAATCTGCCTTAGGCTGAAGGAAGGAAAAATTCAAGGTAACCACAAACAACGCTTAGTCTGGTAGCTAGCCCTACCAGAACAGGAGAGGGCTCTCTCTATGTCACGCTCACTGAATAAATAAACGAAATGGTCTAAGATGACTCACAGTGAATTTCTATATTAGGCTAGTAAATAGATATGGAAACAAGAGGCAAATTTTTATAGATGACTGAGTTTCTGGGATATATGGGACCAATGAACAGTATGAGCAGAGAACTTAACACAAAGGCACAAATTACTTCGTGAGGCAAGACAGGTGGAAAGTCTAGCAATTAAATTTGAAATAATGTGGAATGGAAAGATTGTTTATGAGGGTGAAAAGGGCATAAACACATGAATCCTTTTCAACAGAAGAAGAACACATAACGTGAAACTTTCCCATAGGCAGAGCAATAAACATTGAATTCTACCTTATCTTACTTAGAAAATTTCACTGGAAATGAATATGAATGAACTGTGAAAGATAACGAAATACATATGAAACATAAAGAGAACACATTTGCTACACTTACACCACATGAATCTCATGAACCAGATTCGCTTCCTTTCATTAATTCTCTGTCAAAATATACAATGAAGAACTGAGTTTCTCTCCCATAGTCTCCTAGAAATTATAACCAACCCTTTGCAAATAGTTTTGCATACAATAAATAGACTTTTACATTGGGAAATAGAATGACCCACAGTTGGGGAGTTTTTCAAATCATTACAAACTGGAAATGGAAAGCCAACCATTAGTTACAGGTGCAACGTTACAAAAATGACAAATGGCTCGGGTGACTGCTCGCCTTCCTTTGCCACTTGGATAGAAGCCATCCTTTAGTGAAAATACCTTTTAAACATTTCCTTATTTGTCGAGAAAAATATAGTGTAAATGAGCGGGCCCACTTGGAGAAAGTCGCGAATTGAAATGTCGCGGAGCGGAAGTGATTTTGGCCTTTGGGTACCTATGTGCCGCACCCAAATCTATATGCACTGCGCCACTTTAGAAGTGATTTTGAGGTACTTTCTGGAGTCCAAATTGTGCCCAAGTGTGCTTTTTGGAAAACCTTGCCTGTCTAATTTCCAACCCAAGTGGAATTTCTGAATTTGGTGCTCATTTTCCCCTCCAAAACTTCATTCTCCCAAGATTTCTTGTTGTGTGTCAAAATAGGGGCAGAGAGGTCATTTTTTGAGTGTTTTTAACCTCCTGGGGACTCAAAACTTGCCCAAACTTCTTGTCCATGAACCAATAGTCATGATTTTTGATGCTGAATCCAAAAATGCAAACCATTCTTGATTTGGAGCTCCCAATCCTAAGCGTCAAGCCAGTGGCGTGACACACAGGGAGAAAAACCCTATTTTGTGCCCAAAAATTTGTCATGTGACCCAAATTGCCCCATATTTTTTGAAATTTGGGCTGGAGGTTCCCTAGGAAGTGCTATGCTGGGCCACAGAGGCTTCAGCCAAGATTCGAAGTCGATCTTGCTCTTTTTTCCTCTTTTGCCTTTTTGTCGCTTTGCTCAATTTCGCTTTCAAACTCCTTATCCGAGCCTTTGAACTCATGTTCCGTGCCCTGTAGTGATAACCATCCACCTCAATATGGGTTTGTCCTTGTCAGCCTTCTCTAATAGTCTCTGAAGGTGGATGTTGATATGCTCGAGCCAAGACTCTCGATCATTATTAATCTCTTGCTGTAATGGAGTGAGCTTAATCCTCCTATGTTGGGCAGCTTGGTGATTCTCACAGATGTTTTGCAGCTCCATGATCTCATGCTGGTCCTCGAGTTGTTTGTTCCTCTGCTCCAAATACCTGATAATCCACTTAGCCCGCTCCAAATTGAGAGACAAGGCTTGGATCTCCGTTTGCTGCTCCTGGATGGTCCTCCTGAGTTTGGCACTTTCCAAATCTGTATCATCATCATGAATGAGGATGAAGTCGGCCTCTCGTTCACCTGATGGCCCCTCATCATGCATGGTCTTCTTGCCCTTGTCCTATACCTATGTTGCCGATGTAGGAAGCGAGGCCCCTTCCACCCTGGGTGGAGATAACACTCGCTTTGCTGCTGCAAACAAATGTCTATTGCCTCTCTGATAGGTTATGAATACTAGCACAGTAGTGGTCTCATGGTGCTCATACTGATGAGAAGGACCACCTATCTCATGTTCAACGTCTGATAACACCTGTGAAGTGCTGAAGTGGTCACGGGAGATGAAGTCATCCCAAGTAATGAGCTGCAATCCCAACTGATGATCCACGAAAATCTTAATTAGAGCAAAATGATAAACACTGTTAAGTTGCTGCTGAGGGGTTTTGTACTGCATGAAGGTGTTCATCGTCTCTATGTTTCTGCAAATGAAATATGGGATGTTCATCATCTATACCCTGGTAAAGTGCATGAGCAAGCTGATGTGATAGGCATATAGACAAGAGAACCTCCCCTCACAGCTAAAATACTTCATGATCAACTTCATGAGTGGAGCATATTCATCTTTCAAATAGCTGAATGGAAAGACTCTTCAGAGCTACCTCAAGAAACTGGCCTTAATTTAAGGCTCATAATGTTGCCGATCCACCTTCTATTTCTTGTGCCATGGTTCTCCAACATTCGGTATGCTGGTTGCTAATGAGACAGTTTCAGGTGTCAATGTGAAGGTTACCCCGGCCAAGATAGAGTGACATCCATGTAAGTGAAGCACAAAAAGAAGGGCCAACTCATGAAGAACTCAAACATTATCCACCCTTTGACAAAACTAAAAACATGATAGATGCTGGAAACATGACATAGCAAGAGGGCAGGCCTGCAATTCTGTGAGGGTGGTTGGCTCATCCCTAACATGTTTTCCACTTTTGTGATGTCTTCGGGGAGCCTGTTCTTTTGAGGATGAATCACTTTGGGTTTCCACCTCATACTCCGATGAATGTTTAGATCCCATGACTACTGTATATGGAATGTGCTTGGATTTCCCTTTGATGATGGTATGAAACTGTGTGTTGATATGATCTCTGCCACCAAGGGGAACAATGCAAAAAGGGAGTATTAGGAAGGGGAATAATATGATGGGATTAGGGGTTATGGGGGGAAATTTTGTTTAGGGACATGTAGGAGGGTTTGGGGATTTTTATAAGGTATGGTTTTGGGGTTTTACATTGACAAATGAGTGGAGGGGATAGGGAATAGGGGTTTAATAGTGTTTTAGGGTAGGGAAAATAGGGAAAAATAGGATAGGAGGGAAGGGAACAATGGAAAGAAGGGGAAAAATGAGAGGTGAAAGAGGAGCCTTAGCATCAACACAGCAAGTTTGTAACCCTAGCAACAATGGTTTTGATGATTTCAAGTGGTAGGGTTTAGGCACTTTTTCTGCAATTATCAATGGCCATAAACCATCATCATATCCACAAAATTTGCTGAGCAAGCAAGATGTAGACCCTACCTGTCAATTGGAAGGGTTTCAAAGTGATTTGATGCAAATTTGGCACAAATTTAGGCCTTTCTTGGTGTGCGTCATGCAGCAAACCCAGTGCGCCATGCTCTGTATGTGCGTCGCACCCATGTATTTTCACCACTGCAGGGTCGCGCTCTGTGCACCGCGCCCTTGAAAACTCCTCCAATCTCACTCCAAACACACACTAGCTTCTCACAAACACTTGGCAATGTTTCTCTCTATCCTTGGTGTTCACAATGACTTTATTTCTTGTGGGAATCCTTTATAAAGACATTGGGAGTCATGGGTTTGATTTTTTTTTCTTCAAGATCCACTTTGCTAATGTTTTGTTTTGACACTTTTCTCTGATTTAATGCAACTCTGTATTTCACTTTTCCCTTTGAATTTTTAGCTAAAATGATGAAATTTTTTGGCACTTTTTGCAGGGGTTGTTGACATGGCAATTGGCTAAGGAAACCATGGCTGCGCCTAAAGAGATCAACTGGAGAATGTTTTGAAAATTATCACAAATGACACACTGTTTGACTTTTCTTCAAAATAGAGTTTTGAAGAACAGTCGTAATCTGTCAACATGACGATGAAAATCTTTGAATCACAACTTTGTAAGGGCCTCCCTCTGGCCTGCATGGCTTTATTGGACATGGTTGAAGACCAAATTGACTAATACCTAGACCTAATGACTAAAAATGACTCTCATCCATTAAAAGATCGAACATTGACTGTCATGGACTTTAGTGAACATTGACAAAAGACCTAAGCCAGCAGGAGCCAGACATGAGGGGAAATGAATGACAAGACCTTTCCGTCAGATTATGGCATGCTTCTAGTGGAATGCAGCTGAGTGAATGGAGCGAGACACCTAAAAATGAGATGCAGAAAGAGTTTTGATCTCTAATGGAGGTCTGATAAGACCAACTCTAACAGGTTCAATAACTCTTACTTCTATCATCTTATCAAGCTCTACTTTCACTTTATCCTTATACTTCGGCTTTAGCCTATAATGTATTTGTTTGACTAGCTTCACATCAAGATTAAGGGGAATATTCATGACTCCTAGATCTCCAATTATACCCTTCATCTCTGAAACGTTTGTGGGAAACAATTCTTGATATTCATGAAGTAACTCTGTAACTTTACTAACTATCTCTTCATCCTAGTAGTCTCTTATTGTTGCAAACCTGGGTGCCTTATCTGATCCTATGTTCACCTTCTTGGTCTTTAGTGGTTTCGTTATATCTGGTATCTCTAAGTCAAGTCCAATTACTTCACAGTATCCTTCTAACTCTACTATGTTGATGTTGCAAGGATCTTATTCTTCATCTGCAATAAGGTTATATGACTCCAATGCATTTTCTATCCGTGCGGCCCAATCAGGTTGTTTCCATGTAAGTGAGGTTACATTCTCAAAGATCCTCTTCTTGACTATCTGAAGGGACAAATCTATGTATGGGAAATTTTCCTCAAAGCTGAATGTTAATATGAAGCCATCAACCATGTGTACCCAGTTCACGGTACCATGTCAAAGCTTCGCTTCTAGGTACCGGTTCTTATGGATTGTCTCTAATGTATGAATGAATCCATGTACCCATTCTTCCTGTGTAATATCCTTCCATGCTATAGTGCATAGATGGATATGCTCCCTAGGATTAGTTTCACCATCATATTTTATCTCCATCTCTATATTTATATGTCCAAATATTATCCATATCTAACTTCGACATTCCTACCAACCTCCTATATTCTTATTGTGTGCATTCCACCATCTAGAAGGGGTAGCTCAGGGCTATATACAAGACTGACAACCTTTTATTTTATGGAACTTGTTACTCATTATCATTAAGAAAAGTATTTACCACCTAAGGCATCATAAGAAGGCATGTTACACACCTTAGATATCATACAACGGACTACTTTTGTAATTCTTGTACAACTCCTTGTGGATACTTCATGCAGTCTATTCTTCCATTTTTCAAATTATTCTTCTGAGTCTAAGGTACAATAAATATAACGCTCCCAACACAACTTTCCCTCTACAGTAGGGTTAACACAATCATGTTCCCTTGTTGTCATTTGATAGATATTTTCTATGTGTGCTGCACAATATTCTTCTTTTACTAGTTCTACATATCTTACTCTTTTTGATGGATCTAAGGGAAAAATTACTCTCATATTGTTTCCTTGAAATATCATTTGTCTCTTCTCCATATTAATAATGGCCATATTTTCAAATTCCCAGTCAATTCCAACCAATGCAGGATAATGGTTATTGTCATCGATGATCTCTATTACTTCAAAATCAACAATAGTGTGAACTCCTTCAATATCCACTATGATACATTGTAGTCTTCCCAGAGGGAAGATATTTTGTTGATTCACCATACTTAATTGAATAAGTGACCATTGCAGCTCTCTCTTACCGATTAATTTCCATGTCTTCTTTGTTAAGACATTTGCATTAGATCCCAGATCCAGAATAATTTGATCCATCTCATACTATTATCTACACACTAAGCCTCATCTCTCTTCTGGTTCTCCTTTTTCGATGAAAATTATTGATTACAGGCATCTCACTTCACAGTGTTTCTTTGGATTCATAGGAATCTATCAACTCCTGAAGCCCTTCTGCAGCCTTTTGATCTCTTAACAATTTTACACAAGTATGTAGAAAAGACTTTAAAGTACCTACTTGATTTTCTGAATCCTGGTCTTGTGTTAGAGCTTGGTCATGTGATGGAGCTTGGTCCTATGTCAGAGCTCAGCCTTGTGTCAAAGCTGATGTCACATCGTAATTACCCTTCTAATCAGGCTTTGGTTGTGAATTAGAGTTCAAAGCTCCAACATCCATAAAACTTCTCTTTGCTTCCACAAATAATTCTTTTTCTTATGAATATAAAAAACAAGAACTCTCTCAGCAGTATTTTTTACCCATGCATTTTCATATTCTTTCTTTTCATCCACTTTATCACTACCCATCACAACTCCACTTCTAGTGAAAATACTAATTCGAGGTTCACCAGTCCTACTTTTAGCAGTCATCATTTGAATATTCGGTGTCAATTGTTGATTCCTTTTTTCTTGCATCTTCACCATAAGTACATAACATCATTCAATTACATGGTCAAAGGATTTATAGTACTTACATGTCGATGTGGGATTCTAGCAGTCTCTCACAAAATGGCATGGTTGACCACAGCTATAGCAAACAATTTGTCCATGTCCTCGACTAGCGCCACAACCTCGACCTCTTCCTTGGTAGCCTCCTTAACCACCACATTTTCCATTTTATTCATGTCCATGCTCCTCTAATTTCATTCTATAAGTGTCGGCACCATGCTCCATCATTAGTTCATAAGCTCGATAATTATTCTCATATTGTCCTACTGATTTACAAAATTTGCAATATAGATTCCTGAGAGTCTGTACATATTTCTCTAACATGTAAAATTATTCTAAATGATGTTTGCCTCTAGTGTTACATATTTTTCACCACAGGCTGGATCTTGCATTCAAGGGATTCAGTGCCCCACTAGCCATGTAATTTTTGAAGATAGGGCATTATTATTTAGAATGGCGCTTTGATCTGCACTTGGTACACCATACTTCTTCTCTAACTTCTTTGATTTTCTTGATGTCTTGTATTTGTAGGATTAGGTTCACCAATGAAATCTCAATCTATTGCATGCCTACATTAGTATCTCCTAGAGGCGAAGCTTCCAATTTCATCGCAATCTACAGAGCTCCGGCTTGACTTTCGATCTTTTGTTGTATCAATGGCAATGTAATATGCGATAGCAACACAACTATAAAACATTCTTGATTTTGTTGTGGAGCTATGTCGAAGATTACTTGATCCAATAACACCTTAAATATTTGATCAAAATCCCAAACAGACTCAGTAGGTTTCTATTTGATCTCTTTCAACTCGATGATGCACTATGACTCAGACTTTGGTTTCTTAAATTCTCTTATTAGTGTTGTTTTAATATTTGCAAATGTTATATTCTGATTATTGGTATACTTCATATACCATGTCAATGCTCTATCTCAGAACGTCGTAACAAGTTTCACTTTATTTATATTCTCAATGTTAATTTGGTTCGTTGTCCATACAGATTCACATAAAAACCAAAATTGTTATGGATCCTCCAATCCAGTTCCTTTGAAAACACGTAGCCTAATATCGATAGCCACAGTTGTTCTTGGAGGGGAAGGGGGAGGGGGGGGGAGAAGTAAAGGGATGGGGATGGAGGGGTAGAAGGAGTAGGGGGAAATCCAAAAACGCCATGGCTATTACTTAATTTTGGCTTTTTTGAACTCTCAAGCTGAAAGGGTGAATACTACGAAGCTACCTAGGGCTTATCAGGGTGGGTTTCTTCTCCTTCACTTTTAGATCCACTCAAAAGAGGACTATAATTAGTCCCTATAAAGGTCTTTGGATCTTTTCCATGAGATATCTTTCTGGTATCTACTCTATATATTTTTCCACTTCGTTTTACTACGATCTCTTACTCAAATTTATTCCCTCTTCTTCCAAACATAAATAAACTAGAAGTCTAATTGCATATGTAAAATTCCCTTTTCACAAAGAAGCATCTTAATCCAAAATTTCAGAGATTTTAAATAATTAAATCGTGGTCCTTTGAAGAATCATTGTTCCTCTTTTCTATAGGACACAATTGAGTCAACCATGAACTCGTTAATTAATCCTCCCAAGATGCTATCAAACTAGAAATTGACAGCCTTTGAAACCCTATTGTTAGTGCTCTTGAGTTGCTATATCAGTTCAGGAGTCCACACCATAGGCTCTTCATCTTTAAAATAGTTATTTCTTTTAGTCAACCTCGATATCCAATCATATAGCTTGACATGAAATGAAGCGAAGAAAATTTTGCATTGATCTGTAAAAATATACTTCTATAACCAAGCTTCGGATGTCAACTAAGGGTTTATTTTTCTTGATCCACAAATTATCACTCTTTCAGCTCTATCTAGTCTTTAATTTCTTTCTTTGACACATGCCACATCCACATATCCTTCAAACAGATCTTGATCCTTACAACAAAAATGTTTGTTGGCTTGGTTTGGGCTAACCCAGGTTCGATCTATACTGCACACCAACAAAACCCTCAACCACTGGCCCTTTCGGCAATGATGTTAGGCATGGAATCCCCCCACAACATGTTTTGGGGCTTAAATCCCAAGTTTTGAGTAATATTATTGTAAATCCCTGTGAATTGTGGGCGTGAAATGTATGTTAGATTCATAGGGTTGTCCGCCCTAAGTTTGAATGTAATGTTGGCCTACCCATGGTCCGCGGACCATGGGATTGTATAAATAAGAGCGAGGGTCTAAGTTGTAAGGACAATTAGATCAAGATAGGATAGAATGGATAGAATGATATAGCAAAGCACAGAAGAAGAGTCTAAGTGCATCTTGGGTCACAGTAGTAGGAAGAGGCTCTGCAGCTGAGTGCACAGGGTAGAGTTGAGTCTGTAACTACAGAAATAATTAATAAGGAAAGGTTATGTTATAAATTCTATGTATCTGTTCTAAGTTATTACATGTTTGATCTTAAATTGCAATTATACTATTTATTTACTGCATGCACTTATATGAATTGCAAATATTGTTAAGTGTAACTGAAAGCGTACAAATAAGCTAAGTTAATCAACTAATATCGGGCTACTAGTAAGGCTTTGGGTAATAACACTATTCAACCCCCAAGTAGGGCTACACGAAGACAACATCACAAACTGTGAGGTATTAATAAGTGCGCATAACGATGTGCACGTAGGGTCAAACCGCAGACCACTTGAAACCATCAGAGATCTGTAGGGTGTGGAAACCTGGTTCTAGCACCCTCCCATACTACTTCGGGTGAGACCGTAGTCCATGTTCCACAGACTATTGTCAAAAGGGCCAGTAGTACCAAGATTTATTTGGCTAAATCACCTCCAAACCTGGGTCAGGCCCCAACAAGCCAAAAAATGGTTCCATTACCGAGACCTAGATCTACATAAGGGATGTCTGATGTTGTGTCACTAGAATCCAACGAAGAATCCACGAGTATCAAAGGAATAGTTGTTAGAGCGCTACCTATATATGGAAATCCATGAAACTTTCTTTGCATCCTTCCCCTCTGAGTTGTATGAGTGGATCATGAAGATAGCAGATAGCCAGAGAATATGTAGGCTTGACAAACCAATTGTGTGAACTCTAGAATTAGTGTGCAGACTAGGAGCGTTAGAAGATAAGATCATGCATGCTATGGACCATTGGCTCAATCAAATTATATGAGGCTTTGTCAATGAGTTCAGAGTAGATACGACAGTCAGCTACAGTGAGGCGGAACGATGTTTCCTCAAAGGACCGCGAGGTAAGTACATTAAATATTTGAGCACTTGGATTAAGATGTTATTGTGTGAAAAGTAGGTTATGTAAATAAATTGATGTTTGGGGCTATGTGAAGTGGAAGGATCTATAGAAACGAAGGTAGCACAGAGATAGAAAATAACCCCTTGATTTCACCTTAGTGGGAAAGTGAGGAAGAGCTTGCGAAAGTTTCTCCAAGGAACGTGATCAATTTGATAAGGCAAAAAATTCCATGCCTACCACCCCCACCTACACCACGACTGGTTTCACCATTGTCACCTCCATCTCTGCCCACACCACCTCCACCACCACCATAGTTCAATATGGCGAGCACGATAAAATTGTTGGTATTCAGAGGAGTAGGGAATGAAGATCAAGACCAATTTTGGTTCATGGTAAGGGCCGTATGGGAAGCACAAGGAGCCATGGATGAAAATATAAAGAAGGAAATGTTGGTAAGCACATCGGAGGATCGCACACTATCATAGTACATTAAGCATTCTAATGACCATCCAAATGCAGGGATCATAGATATCCAAGCTGTGCTGAACATGGAATTTAGTAGGCCAAAGTCGGAGACACAATCAATTATCGGGTTTAAGGAGATCATGATGCTTCAAAGTGAGACCCCATGGGATTTGGCCTAGAGACTGAAGAGTATGATTCGCGAAGCCAACATGACCTTGATGGATGGAAAACATCGTGCATGGTTTGTAGCGTCACTAACGCTACATTTAAGGACAACGTTGTCATAGCAGAAGTTTTCCAACCAGGTTGAAGCTTTGGAGATTGCAATTAGACTACATGAGACCCCAATAAAAGATCTTGGCCTGGGGGTCCAACAAATCCATGTGCAACTGCAAAATTTGTGTCCAGAAATGCAAAGTTTAAAACAGGACAGGACAACTTAGCGAGAGGTGCACGAGGAAGCATGGTGCATAAAATGCAAGGGCTAGGGGCATGACAAGGACCATTGTCTAGCCTTTGCGAACTACTTGACAGGAGGAGGGCTGATGCCATTAAGACTAGAGGCACAAGCAGGACCGAGCGTGGTGCTTGCATTATCGTGCACGATTTGTTAGATAGGAGGAAAACATGCTACGGATAATTATCATCTATTGCAGAAGTATACACAGACATCCCAGTAATTGTTTTGTAATTTTTGTAGGTCGGTAGGCCATGATGAGTGCACCTGCAAAATTTATGAGCTAATGATGGATCACACTCCTACCTACAGAGTGCAAATTGAAATGCGAGCCCTCGACCCAAATGCGGGAATGGCACATGCTATATTTTAGGGGTGTGGACGAGGTCGAGGTGGAATGGGACCAGGAAGGGGTCACAGATAGCTAATTTGTTACAATTATGAAGGGCTAGGGAATTATGCCCACGACTGTACAAATCCGATGAGAGCATCATGTTTATATTTTACTCAGTTTGATCATGAGACAAAGGACTTCCCTACACTGATAGCGAGGCTGTGCGATAAAGGGATACTCTAGCCTCCCACGACTCAGAATTTGCAAATGATGAGGTTTGAGCCAGGCCAAGAGGACCCGAATGTAAACACAGTGTTCTGAAGTGGTATCATGATAGGAGATGACAAAGGTAAGAAGCTTGAAGAAAGCACGTGGGTTCGCAAGGCTCCTACAAAGGAACCTGAATTTGATTTGGAGCGCATGAAGGAGACATTCATGGAAGCTAAGAAGTGCTTCACAGAGGCCTCCACTTTAGGTAGTAAGGATCAACCAGAGCCGAAGATGGATCCTTTAATGATCACTACCTTTCTGGAGACATGTATCAAACTGCTGCACGATAGAAAGGATGTGAAAGGACTGCAAGAACTGATCACTAGGTGCACTGGGTCAGGAGAACCTCACGTAGTCCAGAAGCTCAAGAAACTTACATCGCAAACAAGAAGGGAAATGCAATTGACTATGAAAATCAGGGAGTATGAAATGGATCGAGTAATTTTGGATTTAGGATTGGACGCAAATGTGCTACCAAAGTAGACATGGGAACACATGGGCAGGCCTATGTTGCAATGGTCCCCTATTCAATTGCCAATGGCGAACCAGCAGAAGATCCTACCGATGGGAAGATTGCAAGGGATAACAGTAGACATCGAGGGTGAGAGCATGCTTGAAAATTTCGAGGTGATAGGGATGGTTGATGACAACAACCCCTATCATGTGCTACTAGGAATAGATTGGGCCACTTATATGAATGGAGTGATAAATCTAAAGAATCGAAAATTGAGTTTTGAGAAAAATTCACTACACATAGTGGTGCCTTTAGACCCTGCAGAATAAGTGCGCCACACAGAGCTAGTGTGCAATGATGAGAGCGACGACGAGATAGAATATATCTACAAGATAACCGCTCAGGAACAGGATTGTGTGAATCCTATAGTGGATGGCCAGATTTTGTGGAAGCGCGAAAGCTCCTGCACATCAGATTTGGATGAGGAAATAGAATGATGGCAGAACCGATTACATGAGATAACCATGCTCAATTGCAACATGATGGTAAGAACACTGTGCTATGTGACAATAGAGGTAAGGTATCTGTCTATATATGATGGGTTGACAGTGGTGGATGAATTCCTAAACAAATTTGAAAGTGCAGTGCCAGAACAATAGCGGTTCGATTCTATGAAATGGGCATTGTGCGCTACGCTCGCGAGGTGGTGGGGTATGCATTAGAGAAACTTTGAGGACTGGCACGGATGCAGAAGGTTGATGTGCCTATGATTTGGGAAACAATAGATGCAACTAGTAGACAAGTATAACGGACAGGATGATCCACGTACACACCTCGCGAAATCGACCAAGGTCTATGGGGAAGGGCCATAACCTGAATGGGTGCATTTGTTCTATCATACCCTGGATGTCATACCCATGAATTGGTATACTGAGACAGAGCTCTACCATGGTATGAGTGAATGGGATATCTTACGTGATGGATTTCTGTTAACTTTCACTTTTGAAGATCGTTGGTGGGATACTGTTGACGGTGCGCTACAGGTAGTAAAAGTAATTATCTTCAAAATACCCCAGGAGCCAATGGAAGTGCTTCAGCCAGAATAGGCGACACAGTTGGGCTATGCATTGGAGTGTTATAATGTAAATGTTGAGGAGGATGATGAGGACCTACAAAATATTAACATTCCAGAAATGGAAGGCTATCACGAGGTTCAAGGACCATTGATTTAGGATCCTAACATCACCACGCCACTAAAAACGAAGCAGGTAAACATTGGAATAGAGGCATAACCAAAGTATGCCATGCTTGAAGACTATTTAGATGATGCCACGGTGGATAAGGTTGCTGAGTTACTCCGCGAATATCAAGACTTGTTCCAAACCAAAATTACGGATTTAAAAGGGATCTTTGGCGACTTAAGAATGATGAAGATCACCCTGAAACCCAACACGAAGCCGGTTAAGCAGAGGCCTTACCGATTGAACCCGAAATATAAGGAAAGGGTCCACGAAGAATTATAAAAAATGCTCGCAACTAGAATTATTGAGCTAGTGGAAGAATCGGACTACGTGAGTCCTCTAGTAGTGCAGGAGAAAAAGAAGAAGGGAAAAATAAGAATATGAATGGACCTCAAGAAGCTTAACGATGCCTGTGTACACGATCCATTCCAGACACCATTCACAGATGAAGTACTGGAAAATGTTGGTGACCAGGAAGCATACTTGTTCTTAGATGGGTTCTCAGGGTACCATAGAATCAAGATCACACTAGAAGACAGGAGAAAAATGACCTTCGCAATGGAATGGGGCTGCTTTAAATACACCGTTATGATGTTTGGATTAAAGAATGCGCTAGCCATCTTTTCGTGCATCGTCGTTGCTGCGTTCAAAGAATACATCCACAAGTTCTTGGAGGTCTATCTGGATGATTGGACTGTCTTTGGATTAGTTAAGCACCGTGTAGCATTCTTACGCTTGATGCTAGGTACTTGTCGATGACACCAGATTGCACTGAACCTTAAGAAGTGCACATTTCTCATTCCCTTTGGAAACCTGCTGAGACATGTGGTCTACAAACAAGGACTGATGATGGACCCTGCGAAGATTGCCATTATTCTAAATTTGGAAGCACCATGAAGTGTTAAACAACTACGCGCTACCTTGGGACACACCGGATACTACAGAAAGTTTATCAAAATCTATGCCCAAATCACCGCGCTGATGGAAAAATTATTGAAAAAGGATGTTACATTTTGCTGGAATGACAATTGTATGAAAATTTTGGACATCCTAAAGGGGAAATTTGCCTCCACTCTAATCTTGGTCTTCCCAAAATGGGATGTTGAGTTTCATGTCCCTGTTGATGCGTCATGTATCGCGCTAGGAGTAGTGCTCACACAGGAGGGCAGGGAAGGCTTGGATCACCCTATTGCATTTGCAAGTTAGAGGTTGTCCAAAGTAGAGAAGAACTATTCCACCGTCGAGCACGAGGGGTTGGCGATGGTGTACGTGCTCCAAAAACACTGACACTATCTTCTCGGAGGACATTTCAAGATGTATATCGACCATTCTGCGCTAAAATACTTGGTTAATAAGCCTGTGTTGGGGGGGCACATATGCAAGTGGCTTTAATTGTTCTAGGAATATGATTTTGAGGTCGTAGTAGAGCCAGGACACTTGAACGTAGGACCAGATCACTGGTCATGCATTGAGACGGGTGAGGAACCTACTAGTTTGAAGGTAGGATTACCTGATGCACAACTGTTTATGGTGCACATTGCGGATGGGCACTTTGAAGATATAATCCATTTTCTGACAATAGGGATGACACCAAAGGAATACTCCATCCAATAGAAGAAGGAATTGGTGGTGCACATGGCGGATTTTTCTGTCATCGCGCGGCACCTATACAAAATGGGAAATGATGAGATATTGTGAAGATACATACCTGAATTTGAACGAAGTCAAATCCTTGCAGAAGCACATGGGGGCACTGTAGGAGGACACTATGCATGACGCGCGACCGCACAAAATATTCTTCGCGTAGGGTTATGGTGGACAACCCTACAGCAAGATTCAAAAGCACATTGTAAGGCTTGCGTATATGTCAAATGATTGGAAAACCATAGCGGAGGGACCAGATGTCGTTAAATCCACAAATGACACTACAGGCATTTGAAAAATGGGTAATCAACTTTGTGGGACCGATAAAACATCAGGGAAAGATGGTCGCGTGTTACATCATCACCGCGATGGAGTACCTGACATGGTGGGCAGAAGTGTAGCTAGTCAAAGACTGCACGACCATAACGACTATAAAGTTTTTTTTCGAAAGCGTGTTGACCTGATTTGGCTATCTGAAAATCTTAAGAGTGATCGCGGAACACATTTCTTGAATGAAACCATCAGTGCGCTTACAGAAGAGTTCTAGGTGTATCATCAGAAAAGTACAACGTACCACCCACAAGCTAATGGGACAGTAGATGCATTCAAAAAAATATCAGAGACCGCGCTGACCAAAGTGTGAAACGCACAACAAATGATTGGGCCTTGCATGTACCTATCGTGCTATGGGCTTATAGAACAACGTGCATGAAACTGACAGGACATACACCTTTTCAGTTAGTTTATGGTGTGGAAGCTATCTGCCAATGGAATATATCATACCTAGTCTACGCATAGCAATGCTCACAGGGATGATAGACCATGAAGCTCTCGAGGAAAGGGTCACGGAATTGGGAGAACTTGAGGAAGAACGGTTTTTGGCTGGGTTTCATCAACAAGTAAAAAAGCAGTGGGAAAAATCCTGGCACGACTACCATATCAAGTTGTGCGCCTTCAAGGTAAATGACTTAGTGCTACTGTATAGTAAGTTTGAAAATTTTCCAGGAAAATTCAGAATGCACTAGTTGGGACCATACGTGGTTAAGGAGGTCATAGACAGAGGCGCGGTCTAGCTAGTCAAACTAAATGGAGAACCCTTCCCAGGAAAAGTAAACAGCAGCCGCTTGAAGCCCTACATAGTTGGGCCAACTATCTAACTAATCGACCGAAGCATAGTCTTCACAACCCGAGGAGCTAGACAAGGGCGCAGGACTACAAACATATGCAGCAGATGCCGGTACAGATGTAAGGACAAAATTCAGACACAGAGGTCTTAGAAGAATGGGTACAGTAGGTTTAGCAAGCAGTAACCCAATGCGCTGCCAAAATCAATACCATTCAAGAGTAGTTGGAGGCCTAGTGGAGTCCGCAGCTAAGTGCACAGATCCTTGTAGTTGAGTATGTAGGGTAGAGTTGAGTATGTAACCAGAGAAATGATTAATAAGGAAAGGTTCTGTTATAAATTTTGTGCATCTATTCTGAGTTATTACATGTTTGAACTTAAATTTCAATTATAATGTTTATTTATTGCACGCACTTATATGAATTGTGAATATTGTTAAGTGTAACTGAAAGCATACAACTACGCTAAGTTAATCAACTAATATTGGGCTACTAGTAAGGGTTTGGGTAAAACGTTGTTCGGCCCTCAGTTAGGGCCTCGCGAGGACAACATCATAGGTTGTGAGGTGCTGATAAGTGTGTGTAGCGACATGTGCGTAGGGTCAAACCACGGACCACTTGAAACCTGGGTTAGGCCCCAACAAGCCAACAAACGACCTACAAGCAAATAGCAGTCTCACTTGAAGTGACTATGGGAGGATGCAGAACCAGGTTTCTTCCACATTGAAGGATTAGGGGATGTGGTGTTATTATGTTTTCTTATTCTTATCATTCATAAATCACTTTTCCACATTAGATTAAATACGTAAACATGTCATATAAGCCCATAAACCATCACTATGTTGAAAGTAAAATTCAACTATAATAATTTTTACTCTACAATAGATAATAAGAAAATATACACATCAAGACACCAAATTATCGTGGTTCACCCTAGTTTAGGTCTACGTCCACAATAATTTTCGCTAATATAATGAATCTTTGAACACAAAGAGTTCTTGGCCTGCACACTAAGCTGCAGGCTGTTTGCACACTCAGATACACACTCATGCTTCTACGCACTTAGTTGTAGAGACTTGCCTTCCCTTCCAAATTACAAATCACAATAATAAAATCATAACAATGATTTGGATCCAAGGATAAATTATTCTCTTCTTACTAATTTACCCTATATAATATTACATCAAAGGGTTAAATAATCAAAATATCATGGTCCAAATACCATGGGCTCCCTAAAACAAGCAACTATGGTCCCAAAACCATTGATCCCTTACATAATAGCATGTTTTTACAAAAAGGATGGGATTGCCCCACCTTGAAGCCTTTACACCATGCATTATATTCCAAGTGCTCCATTGTGCAATCCACTTCATGTTTTGCTGCTTTAATGCGTGCTTTGTTCCATGCTCCACTGCACACTCTACTCCACAAAATGCATAGCTTTTGCCGAAATCTAGGCCAAGTTGGGATGTTCCCAATAGGCTACTCTTACTAACCCTTTTCCTCAAGGGCAAAATTACTTGTTGGCGCGAATGCTAATACTAGAACCCCTATAGGAGGAAACCAAGAAGGGGAATTTACATTGAATGTGTATATGGTTAAGTCTCATGTTGATTATTAACTAGAGTGCATAATTATGGAGAGCCAAAATTTTCTAAGGCTAAAACTATTTATGATACTCAATAACCTCTTCATATCAAGAGTCCTGCAGTTGAACCTATACCTTGGATTTTGAAAGGCTCCTCAAAACGATCGAATTATAATCTAAATTATAGGGCTTCTCAGAACGATTCTATTGTTGAATATTTATCTTAAAGCTCCTATGCTATGTTGGCGTTAGATGTACTCTAGTCATGTCTTGTGCAAAGGAGTGATTTTATCACTACATTCGAAGAAGTTGACTCGAAAAAATATCTACTAATTACATTTAATACGTCAAATTTAAAAATAGACTCCCTCATAATATGGATTTTCAGATTAAATCTATGTATCATAAGATGACCATATTTCGAACCATAGTTGATGAAGGGGCTTGCACATGTCTCATGTTTATGTCATGTTGGAAAGTTATCAGGTCCCCTGAAGCTAATCCTTCTCCTACTCTCTTAATCACATTTGAAGTTCATTCTCATAAGTCTCATTGGATTTTACCCTCCTTCCCTATTTGTGTAGGGGGAAGGTTTTTAACGTGGAAGTAGAGATAGTCGATGCTAATCTTGATTATAATATTTTGCTAGACCGGAACTTTGTTTATGTGATTGATTCCATAATCTCATCTCTATTTTGCATCCTATGTTTTCCTCATGAAGGGAGAATTGTTACGATTTATTAGTTAGCCTATTCTCCCAATGAACCTAATGCATCTGCTGAATTCCCTATCCCCTTGGTGAAGCATACCAAGTAGCCTCTTGAGAATTGGGAGTTGGAATGCATTCCTCTTTGATGGGTATTTTGCATCTTTCCAAGATGGTCCCTCAACAATTTTATTTTCGAATTCATTATTTTTCGAACCCTTGGCCCTTTCCCCCTCCTACATCCACATTAACAAAAGCTAAAGTAGGTTGAATGGATTTTCCTATATCTACAACAAAATTTACATAATAATATATTGTTAATTCTATAGATTCTAATCCTATCCTTGTTTCAATAGAGGATGTGGATAATGATGTGGCACCAGTTTGGATAGTTGATTCCACTTTGGCTATGGATTTCCTTGATATTGTTTTACCATCTGAGGAGGCAATCCTAGAAGCAATGACTAGTGTAGAGAGATCATGGGATGATTTGCATCATCTGTCCTATTTTATCCCTTATTTTCTTAGAGTAGAATCAATTTTGTCTAGTTCTATTTCTCAAGGAGGTGTTCATAAAATTTTAAACCCTTTGGCTCCAACACATATTTTTTCTGAAGGTAACATGGCTAATATTTAGGAAACTATTCCAGTGAAAATTTCCAAGAATCCCAACATTATCGAGAATATCTTCATTGGAGTTGAGTGTTCCCTTGAAGAAAACAAAATGTGCATTGATCTCTTTAAGGATTTTAGAGATGTATTCACTTGGTCTTATGAGGAAATGTCAGGGTTTGATCCTATTATTGTCTAGCATGAGATTAAGACGTACAAAAACACAAATATTGTGAGCCAAAATATTTAACTGGTCAAACCTATGAAAATTGCGGCTATTAAGGAAGACGTAGAGAAGATTCTTAAGGTAGGTTTCATCTATCCTGTTCCTTTAACTGAATGGGTTTCAAATCCGGTCCTTGTGGACAAAAAGTAAGGAAAAATCTATGTATCATTGATTTCAGGGATTTGAATAAAGTATATCCAAAAGACAATTTCCCCACACTGTTTATAAATCAAATCATTGATGAGTGCACTATGAATGAAATATTTTCTTTCATGGACATATTCTCTGGATATAATCCAATAAGAATTCGTCTTGAAGATCAACAAAAGATAACATTTATTTTTCGGGGCATGTTTGAATATAGGAAAATGCCTTTTAGGCTTAAAAATGTTGGGGCTACCTTTTAGTGAGCTATGTCATACGATTTCCATGACATCATACATATAATTGAAGCTTAATTTGATGATTTAACTACTCGCTCTCGTAAGAGAATGGAACATCCAAAACATCTTTGCCCAATTTTTGAGAGATGTCATTATTATAAAAGCTAGATGAACCCTATTAAGTGCATTTTCATGGTAACATATGGTCGGTTGTTGGGATTCATCATTTCTAATGAAAGGATTCATGTTGATCCTTTCAAGGTTGAGGAAATACTTCAATTTCCTCCCCTGTTGAATATTCACCAACTTCAAAGTCTCAAAGGAAAAGCCATTTTTTAAGGATATTTATCGCGAACTACGCTAAGATCACAAAAGGATTTATGTGTTTAATTAAGAAAGGAGTTCCATTTGTTTGGGACAAATTCTCTCAGTGCTCATTCGATGCCTTGAAAAAGGCATTGAATTTTGCTCCTCTTTTGAGTCCACCTGGTTATAGCATGGATTTCCTTTTGTACATTGTGGCATCATAATAAACTAATGGTATGGTTCTGGGTCGGGAAGATGAAGCAATTAGTGAGCATGTGATTTATTATCTAAGCCATGGCTTAGGTAGTCTTGAACTATGGTATTCTCATATTGAGAAATTGGATTTAGAAATAGCTCATGTTGTTTAGCGACTCTGTCATTACATTTTGTTGAGAAAAACCTTTGTTTTAGCTGATGGATTGTTATTTTTTAATAATTTGATCTCACATTTATGTCAACTAAATTGAAGAAGTCTTTTATTTTCGCAGAACTTATTTTGGAATTTCCTTGGGAAGGAGATGGTCCTTGTGAATAATCATTTCAGGATGAACAATTTTTTCTTATGTACTCACAAGATCTTTTGTATGGAGACATCATTGTATATCTCCAACCTTTGAAGTTCCCTCAATCTTTTCTAAGGATGAATGTCGAAAATTACATCATCTATCTGACCATTGGTGATACTTTGTATCATCATGGGCTTGATTCAATTCTTAGATGATGTTTTACCTTAGAAGAATTTGAGTCATTTTTGAATGAATACCACAGTGGGGCTTGTGGAGGTCATTTATCTGGGCTTGCAATAGCTCAAAAAATGTTGCATGTAGGGTAATTTTGGCCTTTGATTTTCAAATATTGTATAGAGGTGGTCAAAAAATGAAATCCTTGTAAAGATTATACTAAAACTATGCACACTCATCTAGCTTCACTTTTTATTATCATCATTGTTAGTCCATTTACTAAGTAGCGAATTGATTTTACTACTTGTAACCCAGCTTCGACAAAGGGACACCATTAAATTATCATAATAGTGGACTACTTTATGAAGTGGGTCAAAGATATACCCACTTTTAATAATCATGATCAAACAACAACTCTATTCCTTTTTAATCAAGTCATTTTTTGTTTCAGGATCCCAAAAGAGATTTTCATTGACCATGATAGTCGCCTTTAGAATAAGATGATGTCTGAGTTGGCTTCAAAACTAGGATTTCAACAAGAGTATTCATCTCCTTATTATCCTCAATCTAATGAACAAGTTGAAGCCATTAACAAATCCCTTATGACTATCATGCAAAGGACAATTAATCAAGGAAATTGCAACTAGCACATCATGTTATATCCTATGTTATGGGCATACTGAATGTCTACTAAGACTAGTACAGGTTTCAGTCCTTTTCATTTGGTTTATGGTTTGGAACCAATCTTTCCTATATAATTTGAGATTCCATCTCTCAAGTTATGAGTCCATCTTCTTCCAGACATCTAAAGTCTTGAAGAGCAACTCATTTGTTTGGAACATCTCGATGTGTAGTGTTAGGATGCTGCCACAACAACGAAGGCCAATATAGAAAAGAGTAAAAGCTCAATACGACAAATCTATATGACCTATGGTTTTCTCTGAAGGTGACCTTGTATTTCTCTATGACCAAGATAGACACCTTGGGGGAAGGAAAATTCAAACCTATGTGGTACAGTCCTTTCATTGTTAAATGTTCTTGAAGAAGGGTGCTTACGAATTGAATGATTTTGAAGGGAATGTGTTTTCGGAGCCTAGAAATGGGTTGTATCTCAAGAAGTATTATTCCTAGGCTCTTGCCTATTGTCTATTTTATTTTATAAATATTGTACATACTTTTAGTTTCTGTCTATAGGTGTCATGGTGATGATGGTGTTTTCGATCTGCTTTGGAAAGTTTTTATGGATGATTCAGTGTACTTAGGAATCACAAATGGTGCTAGTAGACATACTCAAAATTTAGCTTCCTCCACTTGGGTAGTACATTATCAATTGGGTCAATTGTTCGTCAAAAGGGGCATGTCTATTGTTCCTTCTTCTAATGATATGGTTGAGTACAATGTTGTTATTAATTTACTTTCTGAGGCAATATCTTATGGTATTGAATTATTAGTAGTTTATTTGGACTCACAATTTATTGTGTCTCAATTAAATAGAATTTATTGTGTGACATATCCTTTATTACATCGTCAATATATGAGAGTGCGATTATTGCAAATATCATTTAATTGTATTACTTTCATTCACATTCCACAATTAGATAATGCATTTACTGATTCTATAGCTAACCAAACATTGGATTGGCATATCAATCATTCATCACATTAAAATAAAAAAATATCAAATAATAATTTGTATATATGATTAATTCATCACGAAGTCTCTGTATATAGATAGATAAGTGTGTCAAATTATTATAAAATGTGGAAAAATGTCATCAAAATAAGGGCTTAAGCCCAACCATGTCCATATCAAAAAAGACCAGCCATCTAAAAACTAAGTCTCTGGTCCCTGCCCTAGATGAGCATCACGGTAGAAGACAATGGGATTTTCCACTCGATGGAAGATTCAAACCCACTCTCATCATATTCCAACCACTCATCTCTATATAGCCTCGGGTAGGTCCTCTACTGTCGCCATTGGAACTTGGCGAGTCAAGCCCCCCAAGTTCCTCTATACAATATGGAGAATTATCGCATACTCAGTTTCTAATTTCTTCACATCTATGTCACGATGCCTATGCCTCTATATACCCTTAGGTCTCACTGGTCCCACATCTACATCATGATCATTTAATATTGTAAGGGTTTTTTTTAACGGAAAAAGACTTTAAATTTCTTGGGATTATATTTTAAGAAAAAATAAAATAAGTTAAAAAAAAAGCTTACCAATATTGCACCATGTTGATCCTTCAGGTAGTGCTAACTTCGAGTCCTCTTAGATATCTACTCCAAAATACAGTTAATCCTTTATGGCCACAACTTATTTCTCCCACTAGTGGAAGAACTCGTTGTCAAAGGATGCTAGAGTGACTTCGCCTTTGCCAAGTCATTTGATCAAATCTGCCCATCTGGCCATCCTTAGATCTCTAGTACTATTGATGGCAGATGCTACTATGGGTCATAGTGTAAAAATATACTCAAAGAAAAATGAGTAGAGGATGGTGCCATAAATGAATTTCTTTGTCTTCCCCTATCTCACTGATGTCAGTTGTTTCTTCATATTAACTAGGAGCATTGTGCACCAATCATATACTACTAGGTTTAGGAATTCTACTACCAAGAACATAGTTGGTCTTAAGGCCTCATGCAATGAAGTTGAACTTGCTATCTTGGCAATGGTAAAAAGGATTATCTTGATCGGAAGGTTTGTGATATGTTTTATTGAGACTTGTGAACCAACTCTGTTATTCCCTGGTGCACAATACATAACAATGTAATCAACAACATTAAGGTCTTTTCAGGCCTTCCCCTTTAGATCTACTACTTCTCCCCTTTGAGAGAGTTATGTAATGAAGTAGATATCTTCTACTTCCATTTGTAAAGGCATTTGATCTATGATGAATTTCTCTTGCTCCGAGTCCCAGTAATGAATCAACATTTCCAATAATTGAGTTTAAGCTCTCATGTTGGGCATCATGAAGAATTTGAGAAATCCACAATTTTTTAATCCATCCAATGATTCTTGATCATCTAAAACCTCATTGTCCACGTCAGTGTGCTCTCTATCCCCTAAATGATCGACATCGTGAAAATTTGATGGACTTCATTTGTTAGAATTTGTTTTTTAAATCTTACTCTATGTCTACGAAGCTTCTGTAAAGTATAGTCGCATATATATGTGAATTTCCTTTTATTAACTCATGTATAGGTATTTCTATATGCAACTTTAAAATCGCAGACCCACATACATGCAAAGCGATTTTGAAATTTAAAAACTTCTCTCAAAATTTTGATCTAATCCATGAAATTTTCGATCAAATGAGTGAGTTTGAGGCCATGAATTACCTAGAAATCGTGTTTGTCAGATTCATTGGTGGAATTGGTCAAACCGGTTTTGCCCAAAGTTTCTCCAAAAGCCCTCTTCACAACACTTAGATGGTGAAAATGAAATTTGGTATGTCTAAAACTCTATTTTATAGTCAAAATTTAAAATCCATTTTTGAAAAGTTTAGTTTTTAACTTTATTATTTTATTTTATAAACTTTTTACCTTTACTTGGAGTGTTGGAAAAGGTTCTTTTGAAGGTGACGAAGAATTTTTATCACTTAGTAATATCTTTTCTCTTGCTTCAACTCCACAATTGCTAACCTATCATGGTAGGTATCTTATTCTAAACTGGCATATAGGTTAAGACATATCACTTTTCCGTTGCATTATGCATTTTGAACTCATACTAAGATATTTAGCCATAGGGTTGACCCCATTATGTTGTGATTTTCTAACCTCTTTCACTCATCGTCTTGTAAAATAATAACATAGTAGTAAAGCCTTTCCTTCCATGGGCTTCCTAGTTAGAATCTTGCTAGCATATTGTTGGGACAGGGTCCCCCAGGGTTAAGTTTCTCTAAATCGTAAGTCAAATTTTGATAAGATATTGTAAAGTCTCCACATTTTGAGGAGCAGAGTGTGAATAGCATAGGTTGTTAAGAGTTAAAGGGGCTTTTAGGCAAGTCAAAGCACCTTATTTTGTAAAGGGATGAGTTGCATTAAGCATCACCCATGGTTCACGGCCCATGGTAATGTAATGTAAACACTATAAAAGGGAGTCATTGAGGAGTCATTAAGTAGCTAAGTTAAAAGAAGAATTTCAATGTTATGATTGATGCTTAGAGTCTGAATTGTTCCTTTTTGTATTCACGTGAAGGGGAAGGTGTTACACAGTATCTTGTCATGCCTCCAGCACTTCCCTATGACATACCCCGAAATTCCTGAAACATGACCATTAAATAGTATACTCATCCATGTATACAGCTCAAATTCCTCCTAAGACTTTGTTTGGAAAAATGCCTTGAGATTTCCCGGAAGAAATAGCTCTTAAAACCCTAAAATGAGGGTCATCATTCTTATTGATCCAAATATAAGTAGGAACACAACAAATTACAAAGATGTAGCAGAACTAATACTTCATTTCATTAATGTGAAATACTGAAATATGCTTACAAACAGAAATGGAAATAAACCAGCCAGGGCGATGGTAGCTTATCTCTAAGAAGAGATGTGGTGGCTACATGCCTCTGAACTATGTTAAAATGAGGCTCGAAGCCCTATTTATTATTTAGAAACAAGGGAAAACCCTAAACATAAAAAAACCTAACCCTAGAAGATGAAACGCCAAACTGTGGGCCCCTTTTGGGTAAATTGGTACATCAACTTCCCAGGGTCATAACTTTGGCATATGATCTCTGTTTGATGCACACAATATCTCATTAGAAAGATCTATCTGAGAACTACAACTTTGGGATGAGAAACATTGGTCCATGTACCCATTTTGCTCCCACTTTTCCCAAAAAATGTCATTTAGAGCCTCAAAATGGCTCCGGAAGTTTAGGACCCGAAAAAATACTAAAAATAGTAAATTGTGTTACAATTAAGGAAACTGAAAAGCTGAGAGAAACAATGGCGGGGGTCCAAGTGGACTTGGCAGGTGGCCACCAATATCCACCTGGATCATTCCTCCCCCCTTAGGAAGCAATGGTCCC
>APFE031247594.1:3331-18615 GCA_000404065.3 Pinus taeda | reverse complement strand
AATTCTTAGATTATTAAAGTTTATATTCATTAAAAAACACTAAATTTTTTATACTAAATATATATTCACCGATAATGAAACACCCAACAACTTTGATAATAACCCATAAAAGTAACCCCTTAGTTTATTAAATTTTATGTTCACACAACCCATAAAAGTAACCCCTTAGTTTATTAAATTTTATGTTCACACAAATAAATAAAATGTGTTAAAAAGTATCTCTCCTTTAAATTTTATGTTCACAAAAATAAATAAAATGTGTTAAAAAGTATCTCTCCTTTAAAATGTGTTAAATTATTATTAATCCATGGTCATTTCACTAGATTTCTTATTCATAATAATTTGTCACTAACAATTTTTTTCTATTTATATATATATTTTTTAAATAATAATTTATTTTATTCATGCTCATTCACTAGATTCCTTATTCATAATACTTTGTCACTAAATGTTTGTTGGTTTGGTAAACAAAATAGGTTTATTTTACATTATTATCATC
Organism: Pinus taeda; assembly: GCA_000404065.3. Classification (NCBI taxonomy): domain Eukaryota; kingdom Viridiplantae; phylum Streptophyta; class Pinopsida; order Pinales; family Pinaceae; genus Pinus; species Pinus taeda. Next base: position 18,116 of record APFE031247594.1, on the reverse strand, counting down.
AATAACAAATTTACGTTAGCTTTATCGGTCAATGTTTATGCCATGGTTAATATCTAATAGCTTTATATAATATGGAACCTTTAGTTGTTTTAAGCTTTTAGTATATTATTCAATATATACCATATTATCATATGAATACATGATTTTTTTATGTTTTGAGGTAAAGTCCAAGGTTTTCGTGTAATTAAGGATAGGCCATTGTTACCTCGTCAACCCTCGCGCTTTAGCTTAACCTTCTTTCTATTTAAGGAAGGATTCTTTAGGATAGAGTTACTAGAACTTGGAAAATTAGGTCTAAAGTGAAATGAAGAGAAAGTTTTAACCATTTATATTTAAAGATTCAATAACAAAGTAGATAGAAGTATCAAAGACTAAAGACTAGTGGCTTTCAATTGGAAATGGGGTCGAGTTAAAGATAACGTGGGAGATAATTCTTATGATGGAAAGATGATGATAAAGACAAAACACTCCGACAACATTAACTCTTATCTCAATTATTGTAGAAATTTAACTAATGACATTATTAAAGTAATAATACCTAATACTTATGAAGATAATGATCTCTTAGAATGAAATATATGTGCGTTAAAGTGGATTGAAATTTTTCTCTCTACATTATTCTTCTTCTGGCTCTACCACATGATGTTATCTTACTTCACATTTATGGAGACTCTTAAATAGTTATCAAATTGTTACAAGGGGAAGTAGTTCTGAGAAATTATAATTTACTTTCTTTCTTTCAAAAAATATCCAAAAAACTATCATCTTTATCACAAGTCTCCTTTGATCATATTTATAGGCACATGAATGGAGAAGCAGATAAGCACTCGAAAGATGGATTGGATTTGGACCAAGGCGCATGCTTAGTCACTAAAATTAAAGAAGGCCATAGAACATAATTGCTTGTTGACCCTTAGGTTTGAGTAGCTCTATGAGTTGCGCATTTATCTTCCTAGTTTGTGTAGATCTGATAAACAACATCACTATCGATTTTGCTGGGGATGGGTATATTTTTTTTGTCAATGTAATCATAAATCAACATCTCTATAAGATGTTTTTCTCAGTTTTTTGGATGGATGCTATCTAATTTTTCTAGGAGGACATTTACTGAGGTTGGGGGCCATTCAAATGCATTGTGCATAAACCGATGTAACCTTTATTTTCATTATAAATAAATGTTTCAGTTTTGGTTTTTTAGAAAAAAAAAAAGAATTGATCAAGTTTCCATCCAAATGTTTATATGGTTATATTTATTGGTTTAGAACTCTTTAAATAGAAATTTTGTTTCCTTGTCGATTGAATTTCTAAGAAGTGTGAATTTATGAATGGGGAACCTTTATTTTCATTATAAATAAAAGTTTCAGTTTTGTTTCTTTAGGAAAAAAAAGAATTGATCAAGTTTGCATCCAAATGTTTATATGGTTATATTTATTGGTTTAGAACTCTTTAAATACGAATTTTGTTTCCTTGTCGATTGAATTTCTAAGAAATTAAGTATGAATTTATGAATGGAGAGTGGCATCAACTTGCATGTGTTAAGTGTATCTCATACTAAAATTCTTCTCTTAGGTTGAGCACATGCCATTTAGATCAAAAATAATAAATTAATAATTTACAATCACCCTAACAACGAGAAGAATCCAAATATCAAACAACGGAATTTGATAAGTTTAAAGAAAATAAATCATATTTTCCAAGTTATTTTGTTTTTCAAGATCTATTGACCAATTATCAAATTTTAATAATAAAAAAACCACATATTTCAAATATTCTAATATCTTACTGATTAGATAAATTAAGTTCCCATATGATTATATGAAATAATATTTGATAAATTAAAAATAACCACATTATTCAACTTCATCCTAATTTTTATAATCATAAATAATAATGCAACCAATTATCAAAAACTTCTAAAAATAATTTATTAATATTCCTAAGTTGTAAAAAAATAAATTATTATTACTATTAATTATATAATTATATATAATTATAATTTGCAATATCTTCTTGTATATACTAATTAGAATATCATTTTTATTTGTACCAATGAATTCATTCATATATCACCTCATTCTTAACTTATAACTTACAATTCAATAAAATACTTTTTAAATCCAAAATGTTTGAAGTAGTCATTAATCTTATTAACAAAATTCTAGCAAGGCTTAGTCTAATTGTGTATATATCTTTTTTTTATCTTTTGATCTCATAACTTATAGAATTTTTAATGAAAGTCGTCATCATATAAGGCACTTTTAATATACATTCTATGTGTTTAAAATAATACTAGTTTTGCTAAGATTTTTGTTTTTGTTGGTTCTCTGTAAGGATCCACTGATGCTTTCAAGTTAGCGAGTGAATATGTTTTTCGTTGTAGGAATCTACAATGGGGAACGTCTTGATCACTCCCACTTATGGTGTTGGATTTTGTATGAGAAAATCAATCGTTTTTGAGACACTAGATTTGAACGAACTAAGAGGGTGCGGTTTTACTGAAGGTTTACTAGAATGAGCGTATTTTTAGTGGATTGTGAAGGATCAAATTTTCTTTCATATAGTGGATGCCATTGGGTAAATAGGTTGTGGTGGAAACCTCTGTGTTCAGTCATTAACAATGTAGTGCTTTAAAGGGAGTGGTCATGTCAAGTATGTACAATGGAGTTGTTCACTCTCTGTTTTTCTTCTGGTAGACAGAGATCTCATATTTCCTCTTATTCACGGGGTATGGAGGTGATAAAGGAGACATCCCCTATGTTGGGTTTGGGGTTTCTCCCTTTCCTAGGAGACCCCCATCTCTTCCTCTTAGATTTGGCTGAGAGACATTTAGGGAAGGATAATTCCATATTTTCCTAAAAAAACTTAAATGGGAAGACTTTTGTCTATTGGATCTTGGGTTCAGATCTAGTGAAAAAATTGAAGCAGGCCATTCAGGACAATATGCGTATTCTTGTATCTTTACAAAGTTTAATATTTGAGGGGAAATTGATGCAAGACACCCTTCATTTGAAATATTATGGTAGTGAAAGGAACTCAAGCATAATATTAAATCTAAGGCTATAGGGGAGAGCTTCAAGACACAAAAACCCTAAGGGACTAGCTTCAAGTAGTGAAAGGGAAGAATGTCGCTCCATTTGTTAAGATCCAAAATATTCTAGGCCCTTATGTAGTTGAGAATATGGATAAGGTACTAACTATAGACGTAAAAACCCAGAGGTAAAATCATATTTTGCTTATCTACAACCTAAGGCATTGATATGCAGGTTTAATAGGTTTTGGCCAACACCTGAAAAATTATATCAGTGGGTGGTTTCTTCATGGAAAACAAACTATGATCTCTACCTTTTCTCTAAGGGTTTCTTCAAAGTTCAATTTGATGCACAACAAGATATGGAAAAAGTTCTAAACTAAGGGCCATGGTTTTGGGGTGGAGTTGGGCTTTTTATTACCTCATGGTTCCCAAAATTTGTTGCTTCAAGCATGGTGGTAACAACAATGTCGATATGGGTGAGGTTACCAAATCTCCCTCTCCCCTTCTGGCACCATCAGGTCCTGGAGAATATTGGAAATAATCTGAGTAAATTCAAAAAAATGGACTTAGACATAATAGCAAAATGCATCTTTACATTTTTGAAAATATGTATAGAGATAGACCTTAGCAAAGATATACCTAATCGTATTCATTTAAAACATTAAAACTTTTAGTAGACTCAAGTTTTAGATTATGAGAATACAACATTTAGATCTTGAACTTGTTATCAAATAGGACACCTGTAGAACACTTGCCCACAGGAACGAAAGATCCCAAAAAAGAAAAAGAGGCATGCCTTTAAGCCAAGGGGTTTGTAGTTTCCTGACACTTTTGAAGATGAAGAAGAAGAGCCTATGGAAAGGCTCCAAATTTAGATGCTCAGACATAACTTAGTATCCAAGAAAATGGAGGAGTTGGGGATTAGACATTAATCATGACTCACAACCATAAAGGAACTAAATCAACAGAGACCATAGCATCAGAGCAGCAGAGAGCGGAAACACCCATCGAAAAGGAATTTGGGAGCACAAGGAGATCCCATGTATCTAAGGGCTCAGACTCAGACAAAGAAGTCCCCTTACAGGCAGATCGAAATTGAATGGCAATATCAGCAACTGCTCCCATTCAATGAGTTTGGCAAAAAGTTTAGAAAAAAGAAAGGAAAAGAAAAGAAAAGAGGAAGCTAAATGACTATTATCACACATAGCCTTGGTAAAATTTTGTAATTTGTTTTCAATTTTTTATTTATTTTTTTTTTTTTTTATACACCAGCCAAATGGCTGACATGACTGAATTCTTACTAGCATCTGCAAAATGTGATTTTGTTCATTTTTTCGAGATTGAATAAAAAATACAATTTTTCCTTTAGGAAAAGAAAAACAAAAAAACTTTACTATTGATTATTAAGGTTAATATCAATAAATATTTAATTGAATTTTCTTTTAATAATCCATTTTTTCATTTTATACACACTTTTTAATTATAAATTTAACTTTATGTATTTCAAATCTTCATTCTATTTTATATTTAACCTATAGACTTCTTTTCATTCAACATTCTTTTGTATATATTTTAATTTTTTTTTTTATTTTATTTTATTGATCATTTTTTCCTCCAGGAAAAATTGTAATTTCCATTAAGTAAATTGATGAAAATTACATGTTGTAGGGATCATAGTTATCAAAATAAAAGAAAATCGTTGAGTGCCTTCCACTGCAATGCAAGTTCATTCTATGAGATATATACAAGTACATACAAAATTGTTATAAATATGAGTGTCATCAAAAAAACTGTAGAAAGTTGTGGGACATTAGTGTTGATTATGTCCGCGAGTGTCCCTTGTGAGCCAAAAAACTCGAAAAGATAAAAAACCATTCTTGTATGTGCACAAGTGCTTGTTGTTCATCAATAAAAAATCTATGATAATATTGGAACTTTTCTGAGTCGACCACCTTTTTAACATGCCAAGTGCCAAACCTATGTTGTGCGCCTTCTTTGGATAGCTGATCAGAAATATGGTTATGCTCCCTGTAAATGTGGAAACAAGATATAGTATCAAAAAGAGATTTGAGCAGAAACACCTCACCCAATAAACTTTTGAGAACGTGTGCGTGGCATGTGGATTTTAAAGTGAACCAATTGGCTACCACTTTGGAATCACTGTTGGCTTAGGGGGTCCTAAACTAGGTTCGGAGTTAGTTGCGCCAACCAACAAAACCCTACACTATTGGTCCTTTCGGCAACACCCCGCATAGCGCAAGCTGCAGTCTAACCTGAAGCAGTATGGGGGGATGCAAGAACCAAGTTTCTACATCCAAAGATGATTGTGATGTATTTCTATACCCCAGATCTACCCTCGCGCATATCTAACCTCCCGATAGAGCCTAAACCCTAAGGTTAGCTTCCATTAACTCCAATCCTTCGCGAAATAGATGCAATGTATTCTTAAAAGCTAATAGGTAACAATTGGCTTTTTCACGCCCAAATACAAGTCTTTTAGGGCTTCTGAGAGTTATATCTATTGTAGCGCATACCCATCCTCCTGATCCAAAACTAAGTTAAAATATCATTAACACTTCACGAAGCTTATACAGTCATATTATTAGATGTAAGCAAGTTAAAATAACCCAAATTCACAAATATAAAGCATTAATTCATGTAAAATGGTAAGCAAATAACAGCTAAACAGATAGTAGACAATTGCTAATAACTTTGCTTCAAAATGATCTTTATTAATAAGAATATCTCAGTACAGACTCGATCTGCCCTGCATACACAGCTACAAGGGTCTGCACACTCAGCTACAGACTCTTCCTAGGCCTCTGTGTACTAAGCTGCAGAGCCTTTCTTCTTCTAAGCTAAGCCCTCTTAAGCTCTTCACTCTTCTACCTTACACTCTTCAACTGCCTTAGACACTCTAAGACACACCTATTTATAGTCTTTGGTGAATCTCAAAAACTGACTCAAAACTTATCCAAAACAAGAGGCTAAGCCCCTTTGACTCCTATTCATCTACGCGCTCCGCATCCACAAATTGCAGAGACTTTACATATTTTACAAAATTGTACCAAAATTTGGGTTATCTAACCTCAAACTAACCCAGGGGACCCCATCCCAACAGGGCCCCAACACCAAGATCGTGACTCACCCTCAATTCACTCTGTTGGTGCCACGATCTTACTGCGAAAATCCACCAACTCCATCAGGATCACTACAACTTCAACAACACTCTATGATGTTTCCTGTCGAACCTACTTAACCAATTTTCAATGGTTGGTCCTTCTATGGCTAGCCTCATCGTCCGCTGCATCTGCTGCAGTCTCTTAAGCTTATCTTGAATGGAGATCATGATCTGATAAGCCTCATCCAACCAAGGCTACAGCCTGGCCTTTAGCAAGGCCTCTTTCTTCTGTGCCTCCTCTACCTGTGTCAGTAGCTACTTTCCTTCCTGTAACTTGGCAAGGCACTGCACTAGTGCTAGGGTGTGCACAGTCACCCTGACCTCATCATATTGGCGCTTCTTCTCCCTTACCTCTGTGTTTAATGTCTTCATGTTTGGATTCTCCTATAGATTGGTCCATAGCTCCATAGCCTAATCAAACATTGATGCACAGTTAATGACTGTGGTATCTAAGTTAGCCATGCCCTCCTTAATGCGATTTCACGCTGCTCCCAGCCCTCAGGCGGAGTTGTGGGCTGCAACTTCAACTACAACTATGTAATCTTCATGTTGAACATGAAAGTTACTCGTCCAACTTCGGCTCTAGCCTCACGCACACCAACGACTACTTTTCTGATTTTTGCTTCAAGCTATGCATCCTCTAGGATGTGAAGTTCAGGCACTATCTTACAGGCCTCCGCTACTGTTGAGTATAGACTTGAACTACGGGCCTATAGTTCCTCCTTTCCCTTCAGAGCCTATGTCTTCTCAACGAACATTTTTTCATTGTTACTTTGTACTTGCTTATGAGGTTTAGGGCGCGATGCTACCTGGTTCTCAACTCATTTGTCACCCCCTTATGAAGTGCATGGAGGGTTTCGAGGGAGAGTGCCACTATATTCAGTCCTATATCCTTGACTATACTAATTACAATACAATCCTCGGTTGACTCTACTCGAATGGACCCATCTAGCAATGGTATAGTTCTGAGATCCAGTGTCCTTTCTTTTTTGCTTGGCTTGTCCCGGGTGTCAAGCTCACTTGCTCCGCGCTCGCTTGTCCAACGCCCACTTGTATTCTACTTGTTTGGATCTGCAGCTCGCGTAGATCCTTTCGGACACTCCCCAACGTCTGCTTGTATTGCTTCTCAAACCGTTGCAACACTTCTATTGTTGTATCCCTTATTTTGTTGTCGATCTCATCGAGATCACTTTCTGTCAATACCATGGGATCAACCTATTATTTTATCATATTACTGTTTTTTTCGTGTGCCACCCTTATGCTCCTTGCCACGTTTTTTTCAAAATAAAGGGGGTGTTCTTCCTCTCATCACCTCCTCCGCCTTGGTATGAAATCTCTTCTTTCTTTGTCTCCAACGAAGGCAACTCACGCTGCTCTTTTCTCGCCTGCTCCTTAGCAGCACACTCTTGCTCTATGTGGGCTTTTTCTATAGCTTCCTTCTTCTTCTATTTTGTTAGGGCACACACGAATTTCTTAGTGGCCTCCTTTCTTTTTTGCGCAATAGAACTTTCTGCGTCCGTGCTTGTTCCAACATCTAACTCTAATGGGGCGCACCACACTGTAGGCCATAATCCTACGATCTCCTACACGTCCATTTCTGACACAAAATAGGGAAACTAGTGCCATTTCTGCTCTGGATCCTTCCATGCTTGGACATAGACTCTGTGGAAGTCAGCCTTGAATGTTGCATAGGCTGAGACAACCTTGGAAACTGACTGAGTACCATTTGGATATCCATTTCCATAAAAGTCCAAATATCTCTGTTTATGTAATCCATGCAGCATCCTTTGTAGACCATAAAGAGGCGAATTTCACTGCCTCCGACAATCCTTCCTCGAGACAAGGAAATGGACTATCCTTCGACAATAATCATGCAATGAGCACAACTGAAATAGCAATCAAGCATAGTGGAATGGCTTGGTTTTCTCTTTGGCCTCTCGACAATTCGCTAGGAACTCCTGACAAAGGTACCTGACCCAATTAAATTATGCGCCTTTCATGCACTGCGCAGTAAGTGAAACTATTGGTGTTGGAACTTCATCCACACAACATTTTCTCATAACCTTTCCTGCTAAAACATGGGCAGCAAATTGAACTGCCTGGTTTGAAATAGAGGCAATGGAATACCCTCATGACTTCTTGAGGAGGCTGTATTCCTTCTTCATCTTGTCTGCAAGCTCTTTCTCCCCAACCTTCCCTCTAAACTCCTTGGCAGGGTTCATGCCTTTTTAAGGCAGCCGCGTGATTCTGTGAATCAACATGTCCGTGATGGGGATAGGCTCTCCTATCCATAAGCACCAATCATGCACCAATGTGAGGATCCATCACACACACATGGTATTGATGTTAGAGAGGTGATAATGCGGCACTAGTAGCATGTTCAACAATCTCGACTGCTCAACTTCGGGACCCATTTCATCGACTCCAATGTTGTAACAATCGTTTCTTCATAATAGATCTTTCGCATATATTTATCTGTCGCCAAATGTGGAAACTTAGTGTGGTCCACGAGGTCCCAATCCTCCATCTTTAACAACGGGATCCGCATAAGCCGAGGACCTTCAAAGGGGACTTTCTCAAGCAGTAGGGGCATGTACACTATAAAATTCTTGGTATCAGGGTCCTTCATTACCTTTTCTTTTCCCTTTCGTGGAGGGATATACTTTGGCAGCCTCGTCATGGGCTCGATGCCCTCAGCGTCCACACCCTCGATGCCTTGGAATGATTCTTCCTCAAGGTCCACCACCCTTTCAGGCTACTTATCCTTTTTCTTTGCGTTCTTCCTTAGCGACATCCTTGCTGGCACCTTCTTCTGCTTCTCCTTCACAGATTGTTTTGGCTTGGCTAGTTGTTTTTCTCTGGTAGGGGTGTTCTTCGGCCTAGAAGACCTCGACGTCGTAGGCACAACAACTAGAGCTTCCATACTTACAACTTCTAGGGCTACTGCGTCAGAGACAACATCGTCACCACTAACAGTTTCAGTAGGGTTTGTTGCAAAAATTTAATCAAGAATAATTTGACGGTTTATCTCAGGAAATTCGGCAAACACTTGGCTTGCAACTAAATCTTTCCAATCTTGACGATTCATCCAACGAAGGAAATATCTCTCAACTGTAATTCTCAAACATAAAAGTGTTTTATTGCAAGCCAACATGCCATATTTATAGGTGATTTTGAATTCAAATCCAACCATTCCCTCCAAATTCTGATAATAAATGTTGTTTTGGTGGCAGAACTTCAAATATTTTTTCCTTAATTACTGCCACCTCGCTCCTCTTAACCATCTTCTGGCCATCAAGTCATGAACAATAACTCTAACGTTCATTTTCCCGTTGGGCTGTGTGGTAACTTCCCCCATGGTGTAGTTTCTCGAGCGCAACTTCATTTGTTGCATATTCATCTCTCTCCGCGCAACCTGGTTGCTGCCTTATCCTCCAACACGGGTAGTGTAGTTTATAGTTTTGTGCTCCCTTGCAACTTCTGGAGCACTAAGACTATCCTACGGCCATATAGTGATTGTGCAAGATCCCCTATATACAACTTCAACCTACCCCCATTCACTCTTCCTGGGAAGGGTTCCCCATTCAGCTTCGTGAGGTGAATTCCGCCTTCATTTGTAATTTCTTTGACAATATATGGCCCTAACCAATGCATCTGGAATTTATCCAGAAATTTAGTGAATTTACTATCATATAATAGGACAAGATCGTTTACCTTGAATCAGTGAAGCTTGATATGGCAATCATGCCATGCTTTTTTGCGTTCCTTCTGCACTTGTTGATGGAATCTTGCCAAAAATCGGTGTTCTTCGAGCTCCATCAGCTGCGCGAGTCGTTCTTCTAAGGCCTCATGATCTGCCATATTTGTTAAAGCATCTATGCACAGACTAGGCACAATTTCTTCCATCAGCATTACAACTTCAACCCCATATACTAATCTGAATGATGTTTGTCCTAACAACTTCTTACAAGTAGTCCTATAAGCCCATAGCACTGCAGGTACGCGTACATCCCAGTCATTACGCTGCGCATTACAGATATTTGTCAGCACGTTATCCAAAATCTTGTTAAAATATTCAATAGTTCTGTTTGCCTGCGGGTGATATGGTGTACTCTTCTGATGGTAGACCTAGAATTCCTCAGTCAACACGCTGATCGTTTTGTTGAGAAAGTGCGTACCCCTATCACTCATCAACACTTTCGAGTATCCATATATTTTTAGGACATATTCAAACAAGAATTTTTCCGTCGTAGCCCCAGTACAATCCTTAACCAGTTGTGCTTCCACCCATTTAAATAGATATTTCGTAATTGCGATAATATTGCGCGCACCCATTTTCTTCCCAGGGGGCTGAATTGGCCCAACAAAATCAATCACCCACTTCTCAAATGCCTGCAAGGACACCTGAGGATGTAGGGTTAGCTCATCCCTTCGCAATGGTCTGCTAGTTCTTTGACATGCATCGCACGCCTTGCAGTGGGCCTTGGAATCTTTGTGTAAAGTTGGCCACCATAGTCCTGTGCACAAAATCTTCTGCTTAATTGTTTTGCCTGCATAATGGCCTTCCACATCTCCCCCATGAGATTTAGCGAGAATGTTGTCCCGCTCAAAGTCCGGCACATATCTTCACAATATTTCATCTGCAACCATTTTATCCTGCAATAACAGAAAAATCGGTTGCGCACACTACTATTTCCTTCTTCTGCTAACTTGTATATCCTTCTAGTGCCATCCCCATAGCCAAGAAGTGAATAATTTCTGCAAAATGGTCATCTTCTATGTGCACCGCAAAGAGCTGCACATCTCGCAACCCTTCCTCCAGATTACTAGGTTCCTCTCTTGTTTCAATCCGCGATAGATGGTAAAGTCCTATATTTAACCTTCCTAGCTTCAAATTGACTTAAAATTCATACTCCTGAAATAATAAAGACCATTTGCAGATCTTCCCCCCGTAACACAAGCTTGTTGACCAAGTATTTCAAGGCAGAATGATCTGTATACATCTTGAAATGCCCTCCTAACAGATAGTGCCTGAATTTTTGCAATCTGTAGACCATGGCTAGCCCTTCGCACTTAGTTTTTGAATAGTTTCTCTCGACCTTTGATAAATTCCTACTTGTGAAGGCAATAGGATGGTCCAGTTCTCCTTCACCAACTTGTGTTAATACTTCACCGAGTGCAATGCAAGAGGCATCCATATGTACGTGAAACTCCTTTTTCCAATCGGGGAATACTAAGATCAGTGCAATGACCATCTTTTCTTTCAACACATCTAAGTTGCGCTAACATTCTTTGTCCCAACAGAATGTCACGTCCTTATTTAGCAGTTTCTCCATGGTCATAGTAATTTGAGCATAAGTTTTGATAAATTTTTTGTAGTATCTTGTATGTCCCAACATCGCGCGCAGCTGCTTGACATTCTTAGGGGCCTCCAAGTTTTCAATTGCCGCAATCTTTGCAGGGTCCACTCTTGCACACAATATGACCCAGCAAGATCCCGAAAGGTACACAAAATATGTATTTTTTCAAATTTAGAACTATCTAGTATCTGCGACATGTATCCAACATTAGGCACAGACTCGCTACATGGCACTTCACTAATCCAAACACCGTCCAATCATCAAAGTACACTTCTAAAAACTTATGAATGAACTCCTTGAAAGTTGCTATGACTACGTGGGAAAATATCGCAAGTGCATTCTTTAGTCCAAATGGCATCACAGTGTAGTAAAAATAACCCCACTCTGTCGTGAAGGTTGTCTTGCTTCTATCATCTGGTAGGATCTTGATTTGATGATACCCCGAGAACCCGTCAGTAAAAGAATAGGCCTCCTACCCTCCAACATTGTCTAACACTTCGTCTGTAAACGATGTCGGGAATGGATCGTGAACACATGCATCGTTAAGCTTCCGTAGATCTACGCAAATCCTTATTTCACCTTTTTGTTTCTTTTCTTGGACCACCATCGAGCTCACCCAATCGAATTCTTCAACAAGTTCTATGATGCTTGCCTCTAGCATGTTATCCAGCTCTTGGTGAACATTTTCCTTATACTTAGGATTAAGGCGAGAAGGCCTCTGTTTAATAGGCTTCGCATACAATTTCAATGTCATCTTCATGACGCCCAAATCGCTAATGATGCCCTTTAAATCGAAAAACTTAGTGGGAAAGAGATCCTGGTATTAGCAAAGTAATTCAACAACTTTATCTACTGTAGCATCATCCCAATAATCTCCAATTTTTGTGAACTTCGGTTCTTCTTTAGTGCCAATGTTTACTTGCTTTGTCTTCAAAGGTGTGGAGATGTATGGATTTTCTATTTGTGGGCCTTCGACTACGCGATGTCCTTCTACCTCCGAAATATTGATGTTCCTTGGGTCTTCTTCTTCCTCTTCAATGGTCACATTATAACATTCCAATGTGTGGCGCAATTGGGTGCTCCAGTCTAGTTGGGTCCATTCCATAGTTTCCTTCGGTGTTCTGAAGATAACCGCTTTAATTTATTGCAGTGCTTCATCGATGCTTTCAACCCATCCTCAAAACTAAAAGTCAATAAGAACCCTTCCTTCAATACATCCCATTCTGTGGTGCCATGGCAGAGCTTTGTTTCAAGATACCAATTCATGGGGATTGTATCCAAGGTATGACAAAACATGTGTACCCATTCTAGCTATGGTTCTATGCCCCATGCCTTAGTCCATCTTTCCAGGTGATCACGCGAATCGTACTTTCCATTATACTTCTCATTTATTTTGGTGTTAGCATGCCCAAATCGTAGCTTCATCATTCTTTTGTAATCTCACCATCTAGCAAAACTATCCTAATGTGTACCCCACCATTGTGTAAGTGTAGCGCGCAACGCCAACTCTAATTCTTGGAAGCGGTGATACTCAAGGACCTCAAGCTCAAATTCCTCCAAAAAGATCTCTATGTCAATTAAACCATCCTAACAAGGTAATTTTATTACCTCCAATGAAACACAATGCAACGCTTTCGTCATCATATTGCATCGTAATGTAGAAACTTCATGTAAGTGATTCTACCAATGCTCTAACTCCTCGTCTGAATCAGAGGTGCATGAACTCGCCCGGTCCCATGCAATCCACCCATTTGTCATCGAATTGATCCAGTCCTGATCTCACATTGTTATCTTGTAAATTGACCCGGTTCATCATCATTTTCTTCATAATCGAGGACGGATTCAGTATAGCGCGCCCCTTCTGTCAAATCCAATGGCACTATAACTCGAAGCAACTTTCTTTCAAAAGACATTGTCCTCTTCTTCAAATTAATGACCCCATTCATATTAATAGCCTAGTTAATTCCTTGGAGCATGGGGTAGGGATTACTTTCATCGACAATTTCTATAACTTCAAAGTTTATCGTCGCACTCGCACCTTCAATGTCAACTGTTACTCCATATAATCATCCCATGGGGATGATTTTTTGTTGGGTTTCCAATCTGAGTTGAATCGGAGACCACTGCAACACAAGCCTCCCCATCCTTTCCCATGTTTGTTTTGGTAAAACATTTCCATTGGACCCCAGATCCAAGATGACCTGATCCATTTCATAATCACCTATCTGCGTTGTTAGCCTCATCTCTCGCCCTGTTCGTGCCTTATGCTTACCAATATTTCTGACCACGCGATGTCCATCAAGGGCTTTCTCTTTTCTGTTGATTTGTTTATTAATTCCAGTAGACCTTCCACCCCCTTGCTATCATGCAACAGCTTCATGTAAGTTTCCAAAAACGTAGTGATTACAGAAGGATCAACCTCTGCGGGCGCACTGACTTCTTGTATCTTGTCATGGCTCCCTGAGGTGGAGGCCTCAACAAAACTCTTCTTGGCTTCCGTAAATGTTTCCTTAGTGTGATCCAAATCAAAGTCGACTTCTTTTTCTGGCGCTTTGCTGACGCACCCCTCGTCTTTAGGTTATTTACCTTTATCAGTGTCGGTCGCGATTCCACTTCTCAACACAATATTAATGCTTTGATCTTCTTTTCGAGGCTTAGCCCTCATCATTTGTAAATTTTGCATCTATTGCTAACGTTGCATTTTCTTCTCTTGCATTTTGGCTATTAGCACCGGGCATTCTTCTATAGTATGGTCAAACTGTCTGCAGTATTGACATGATGGGTGTGTAGGATTCTGACACTCTCGCACATAGTGCCCCAACTGTCCACAGTTGTATCAGATAATTTGATTGTGACCTCTATCAGGTCCTCCTCCTCCTCGGTCATGTCCTCGACCCTGATAAACTCTGCACGCTCCTTTGGCGCCCTAATATGGAGGCTGAGTTTCTACTTGCATATGGTATGTAGGGGTTCTTTCCATCATAAGCTCATAGCTTCGACAGTGGTGTAGGTTTTAACCCCGTACAGAAATTACCTGCATATGAATTCTAAAACACATAAAATAAACAATGTGAGATCATAACACATAAAACACCTATACACAAAGATTTTCCCCTGGATCCCAAAACTGGGACTACCAGTTTGATTTTTCATTATGTTCCTTTCAATGTTACAATACATATTTATACATGTCGAAGCATCCAATACCATGGA
>APFE031247592.1:15053-36097 GCA_000404065.3 Pinus taeda | reverse complement strand
AATAAATCCAGTTTTTTCTGGTTGCATCATCAATAAAAGTAACATAATAATGAGAGCCACCAAGAGATGATACTTGAGCAGGTCCCCATACATCTATATGCACAAGCTCTAATTTTTCGCTCTTCTTTTCTTTCCTAACTCTAATGAATCTGAATCTCTTCTTTTCTCCATAAACACAATTCTCACAAAATTTTAAATCAACATGCTGCAAACCTGGCAACAAATTTCTTGAGTGAAGAATCTGCATCCCCTTCTCACTTGTGCTCGAGCCTATGATGCCACAACACCGTATCTTCTCCTTTAGAGGTTAAAGAATTAACAGAATTAGAAATATCGTTGCATAAATACAATGTACCAACCTTTCCTCCTTTCGCTATTACCAAGGATCCTTTAATGACCTTCCAAGTTTTATCTGTGAAAGTAGTTACACAACCTTCACCTCCCAACTGCTTGGTTGAAATCAGATTTTTCTTTAGATCTGGAACATGATTTACCTCCTTCAATAGCCACTGATTTCCATTTTGCTGTTTTATGAAAATTGTACCCATTCCAACGATTTTATAGGGTTTATCATCACCCAATTGAACCTGTCCAAAATCTCCTTGAACATAATCATGAAAATGTTTCCTATCAGGTGTGGCATGGAATGAGGCCCCTAAATCTACCACCCAGGCATAAATAATATTTTTTAATAAAAGAATCAAAGTATCTTGCAACACATCACCTATTACATTCGCTTCATGATTGTTTTCTTGATGCGCGTCTCCTTATTTTCCCTTCCGAGACTTGCAGTCTTTCATCATATGTCCTTTCTTCCCACATCTCCAGCACACTATCCCCAATCTAGACCTGGATCTGCCTTTTCTTAACTTACTACAATATCCTGATCTCTTTCCTCTTTCCATTTTTCTTCCCCTAGTCTTTGCACTCAAAGCATTACCTGATGTCTCACTGGAGCCTTTCCGCCGCATTTCCTCGCTAAGGATTGCACCGATAACATCATCAAATTTTAAAATACTAGATCCAAAGAAAGAGTTACTAATGGCCCTAACTAAATCATTCCAACTTTCTCGCAATGAGCACAAAAATAACAAAGCCCTAACTTCATCATCAAAATTTACCCCTACAAAACTTAACTGACTTATAACTATATTAAAATCATTTAAAAGGTCTACAACAGATCCACCTTCTGACATCTTCATATTAAATAAACGCTTCATAAGAAATACCTTATTTGAGGCCGAGGGTTTTTCTTATAGTTTGGCCAGTGACGACATTAAACCCTCTATTGTCGTTTTCTTTGAAATATTAAATGCTACTGATGCCGCTAGGCACAGCCGTATTGTTCTAAGTGCCTTTTTGTCGAGAATATTCCATTCTGTGTTTGTCATACTTGTCGGCTTCTTTGTCTTTTCGCTCAATGGTAGATACAGATCTCTCTGATGCAGATAATATTCCATCTACATCTTCCATAGCTGGTAGTTTTGGTTGTTGAATTTTTCGACCCTAAACCTACCATCTTTTGCCATTTCTCCCACTCGAACCAGGAACCCTTCTCTCCTCCGAGTTTATCACCCCAATAGACCTTTGACTTTGATACCAGTTGTTAGAAAATTATATATTACATAGCAATGGAACACATAAAATATTGCATAAATATAAACATAGAAAACACATAAAACAAGAGAGACACATATATACATGGTTCACCCAGTTTGAGCTACGTCCACGGAAAAACAACCAGTCCTTCTTTTATTATATTATACAGTAAACTAAAGAGATACAACCTATAGCAGATCCGTTGTAACTCCCTCTTTGCTCTCAATCTCCTCTCTCTTCCTCACTCAGAATATAAATATGTATAGACATAATACAATTCCCTCATATATAATGAGGGGTTGCCTTCTAGGGCAAAAAGCCCTAAATTAAACATAACTTCTACTGTCAGATCATCCTCCTAATGAATGGCCCAAATTGACTAGAAATTGCTATACTTTTACAAGGCAATTTTACATATGTTTTTAGCTTCAAGAGCACTGCCCCTAAACCCCCGCTGAGGGATCGTTGGACCCCGGACCCCTAGCCAAGGGGAATTAGCCCCCCTGAATCCCTGCCAGAGGGACAAGCCCCCCCCGCGTGGAGGGGTGTACAATCTTCTTGGGGTATACATTCCGTTGAAACCTTTGAATACAGAGGATAATCAGGTTCCACACCCAACATGTTCATAGATAGATTAATATCATTTTGTATTATTGTTGATTTATGTTGTGAGATTTATTTCTCCTTATTTATATCTATGTGTGAGTGTGGCTTTCTATGGTGTGTGAAGAGATAGGAATTTTGGGATTCACTATACACAGTTCCATTAAGCCTCATAGGACGATTTAATCTTATGGGGTGCTCGTTATAATATTGATTCATTGACAACATTGACTTCCTTTCATCTGTGAATCTCCCTTTACTTGCGAGTGTCGTCCATAGCAAGCTGTAAAGGATTGCACATTATCACATTATGTCTTGCAATGCTGCAAGTGTTTTTTACTGAATCTTCCTATTGCATCAACACGATATCTAAACGACGTAGTAGCAATTGTGGAAGGAATTACAAGGAATTGAAGAGAAGTTTATCTCAGAAACTACATGCTTTTAAAACCAAAAAGAGATTTTTTTCTAAACAATGAGGACTTGGTGTGCCAAATTGATTGCACATTGTGTGAGTTTGTTTGGAGCAAAGTTTAATCACAGTTGCAGTTATTGTTTATCTTGTGTGTATTTGCAACAAGCTATAAAGCGAAATGTGGGGCTGAATTGTTCTTTGTGTATTCTTTGAGCAAGTATTTCTAAAGCTTCATTCTTTGGGCTGTTTGGGCAATTTTTGTGGAGAAATCTCATTTATAATTTAAGATCTATTTTCATGATGGTGGTTTAGTTATATTATTTAAAAAAACAAAACATAGTGTTGTTTTGAGGGGTAATTATATTTTTTGAATCATATAATGCAAAACCACAAACAACAGGCCAATTATTTAATAGGCCAATTATGTGACCCATCGTGCTCCAAGAGCATTAGTCACAGGTATTTCTTAATAAGGTCAATATGGTATGATCCGTCGTGCTTCGATAGCATCAATACAGGTTCTTATACAAGGTTAAGCTGTAAAATTCTCTGCTGAAGACATTATGTACCAAGAATGCTATCCTAGATAGCTAATGAAGGCTATAGAGGGTCATGGATTCACAAATGGTGGCAGTTCCATAGGATCGTTTAATATCGAGACTGACTTGTTGCGCTTTGGAAGGTTGAAAAGCTTCAATTCTACAAAGTTCATCAATGATGGTCAGAGGCAATTACGTTTTAAATGGAGGTCAAATGATAGCTCGAAGATGTGGTCGTGAAAGAGTGGTGTTTGCAAAATTCGAGAGTGGATGTGGGCACTAATGATGACCATATCAGACAAATCTGAAAAAAAAAATTATTTATTGTTACAATGTGGGTTTTTTTTTTATGTTTTCTATATCTAAGCATTAAGGGAGGGTGTTGGAAATAATGCTTCCATGGCTTCCAAATTATCATGAGTTGTATTGTGTGAGTTCCTAGGTTAATAAGTGTACTAGATATTTTTAGTCATCTAGATCCACCATTCTCAAATCTAGAAATATCATGTATTCCTATATATGTAATATCAATGAGATCAATAAGATATATTGTGTCTGGTGTTGTGTTTAATGAAACTCTCTGCTTTTTCTTTATTTTCTAACAAGTCATATATTTTGAGATTAGAATGGAAAACTTTGCCAGGGATAGTTTATAATATGAATTGTTTTAACAAAGCCTTTCCATGTGATAGGGATTCCCTTGTATTGGAATTTCAATTTACAATAATGTGGTCTCTCTATGTTCAAATATAGAGGTCTTAGAATGGACCAATTTATGTTGTGTAGATGTAATGCATGTTTTTCCTGGGTTGTTGTGGGTTGTGGGGATTTTTGGATTTAAAAGAAACAAAAGTTAGAATTGAGAGAAGAAAAAAGTAATGAACAAAGACTTTACCACTAGATTCCCAAAGTGAAATTTCTCTCCATTAAGTAGAGATTCCACCACATTTTTCTGCCCTTTTGGAAGCAATGCACACAGTTTGCATCTCCCTGCTACGCTAAGATTTTCTCTCCACGTCTTCACTGTTAAAACATTTCTCAGGTCATCCAAAAGAAGTATATTCAGGGGAAAAACAGTGGTTTCAGCTATGCCAACTTCCCTTATCTTGAATTCACCACTTATACATTGTTTAGTTATGCCAATCGTTAATCTCTCAAAATTGCAAAACAATTATTGATATAGTTAATATACAAACTGTAATTTGAGCAAAATTCGAAAATTATGATTTTAAAAAGCATTACCCACCTATTTGTTATGTTCTTCCTTCTCTTCAAATTTGTTGGTAATCCAATTTCGCTCTCAAGTTGTCCAAACCTAATCCAGCATGGGAGGAGATAGTGGTGTCAGTTCTTTCAGGTTCCTTTATCTTCTGCTTATTATTGTTGGTTGACATAGTGATTTTGGGTTCCTTTATCTTGGATTTATTACTGTTGGGTGACACAGTGGTCTCAGTTATTTCAGTTCCTTTATTTTGCGCTTATTAGTGTTAGATGACATAGTGGTCTCAGTTATTTCAAATTTATTTATCTCGAGCTTACTAGTAGGACATTGTCTTGCCAGTCCGATCTTCGATTCCTGAGACCTGCAGAACAATTCATGGGATTTTTAATATAAAAACTGAAATTTGCAAAAAAAATATATATATATATGGAAAGCGAGTAGCAGTATTGTAATAAGAGACCTGTCCTTCCTAATGTGCATTCTCTTGGAAGAATATGTTCGCAACATGTCACGATGATGTTCACAGTAACTGCTACCCTCCACCTGAGGGTTACAACAATGCCAATGCGTGCCATTAGCCCAATGGCATCACAATTCTTCTGCCAAATTGCATTCGACTTGCTTTCTCATGATGATGTTTATTATTTAGGTGAACCCTGACACGCAACAAAATTTTGATCTCTCAATTTTCAGAGATTTCACATTACATCACCGATTAAATTATTCCAAACATAATTTCGTATTATCAATATAATCTTCTGAAATTGTGAAGAATTGATGTTAATATCACCAATGCTGCAAACGAATTATATGATCCTTCTAACGGTTTTTGCATTGGAGAATGAGGGTATCTTCACAGAATAGGTCGGCCTTTTATATGTTAATTTTTTGTGGACTTTACGGTGAGTCCGGTGACTTGTGGGGTGGGACAGACGACCGTTTTGTTTTATAAATTTCAATACATTTTAAAATTAATCCCCACATTCAACGACACATAAGGATATATGTGAAACAACAGGTTATCCTCGTTCGGACGTTTGGGGCAATTTATGGGTTTGTAATTTATTAAAATGTGAAATATATAAATAAATAAATAATTTTTTTTTTATTGTAAATTTGTTTGAATGGTTAATATTTTTTTTTTTTTTAACAAGATTTGTTAGTGGATATATTACCAAAGGTTGTGACCGAGCAAACTCTTATTACAATAATTTGTAGCATAAGTGGAATCTAAGTCATGAGAATGTGCTCCAAACCTAGTCCCTCTTCTTGTGCTTATATTAAGAAATTTAGAGGATTTTGTAGCTATTCTTGAATACTATCTAACATATTGTCCTATTAGTAAAGAAAACTTACATAACATTGATTCTCAGGTATTTTGTCATGGTTTGTAGACTGACTACCCCTGAGAGGGTTGATTATTCTCGTTTTAAATTCCATTTGGTTTGCTTCCTTCTTTTTCCCCTTAGGCTACTTGTTGTTCCTTTTGTTGGTTGTTCCTTCTTTTGTTGTGCTCTTCCTTATGTTGGCTGCAACTGTACCTTTTGCTTGTTGTTCCTTCTGTTGTTGTATTGTTCTTTTTGCTTGTTGTTCCTTCTGTTGGCTGCAGTTGTTCCTTCTGCTTGTTGTTCCTTCTGTTTGATGTTCCTTCTATTGTTGTTTTGTTCCTTCTATTGGTTGTGGTTATTCCTTCTGCTTGTTGTTTCTTCTATTGTTGTGTAGTTCTTTCCACTTGTTATTCTTTCTATTGTTTTGTTGTTCCTTTTGTTATTGTGATGTTCCTTCTGCTTACTACTCCTTCTATTGTTGCACGTTGTTGTTTTTGCTTTCTGTTCCTTCTGTTGGTTGCGGCTACTTGTTGTTCCTTCTGCTTGCTGCTCGGCGTTACTGAGTGTGGCTGATAGGGAGGAGAGGCATTGATGGTGGGTAGGTAAAGAGGTGGAAATGGTCACTACAGGTGGAGAGAGGATGGTCGCTGGAGGTTTGCACAACGCAAATGGTTGGAATCTTGACATCTCTCAAGAGAGCCTTGAAATGAAGATCTCCTCCGTGTTTTGGTTTTATTTCAAAATTTTGAGAACAATTCTCAATCTGAGTGTTGAGACCAATGAATGCAGATCTCCCTATTGTAGCTTGGTTAAGGCAGAGGATGAAGCGAGTAGGGTCTTCCATTGAGACTAACATTTCCTTGAGGTAGCAGACAACCTTTATCTGCGAGAGAGTCTGCTTGCTTATTTAAATACCGAAGAATGTGGTAAGAGTCAACTCTGTCAAAATATTTCAAAGTGTTTCATATTCGCTGCAAAGTTTTGTTTAATGCAGGATTACAAAAATGATCTTCGAGGTTTAAAATTTTAATAAGAAGCTCTAAGTCTCTAAAAATTTGAATTATTTTATAACCTGGCTCCTTCGCAATCTAACAAATTTTTAAGAGACTGTAACTCTTTGCTTGATTGTTCAAGCTAGTGCCTAGGCCCCAATTGAAGCCGGTTTCACTCGATCTATCTGGGAAAAGAATCAAACCCATTACACTTGTAGTTCCTGGCTTCCCCTTGGACGCTCCATCAAAGAAGATCGTGGCTTTTGAGATCCCCTACCACCACGTGTGAAAGCCACCTTCAGTGAGTCGCAAGTGCCAAGAAGAAGCATTCAACTGTTTTTTGACTAAATCATTCTTCTCTCCTGTCGAGCATGGTTCCATCTACGCAAAAGCTTCTCAAGGTAAGGAGGAGGTGGGAGCTAATTTACCTACAATTTCCAGCAAGAGGGCTTTCACTTTGGCCGCCACTGCCACTGCCACTGAATTTGGAAGCCTATTATTGAAAACGTAGTCGTTTCTAGCCAACCACACTTTCCACCAAAGGCATTTTGGGATAACTTGCCAGATGTTGTTCTAGACTATGTTTTTAGCTTTTTTCTCAAGATTTTGGTCTGTCTAGGAGATGTAAAGAAAAATGACAGATGTCTGGGAGGGGGAGGGAGCACTAAGACCATGAAGGACCAATTTCCAGAGTGCTTGCATGAAATCGATGTCAACTAGTAAGTGATCAGACGTTTTAGCAGCATAGTTGCATAACCAGCATCTAAAGGGGCTGTGGAACCCTCTTTTGTTCAGATTTTCACCTGTTAGTGCCTTTCTATGCATGAGTATCCATGTGAAAAAATTCACCTTTAGTAGGCTAAAGGGGGCCAAACTGAATTCCAGAGCTTGGGTGTCAGTGAAGGGGCATGAGTAGATTGTAAAGAGGAGAAACCTTGAGCTGTTGTGCAAATTCCTATTCTTCCCCACCCCCATTTATCCTTGGATGAGCGGTGGACAGGGGTGAGGCCTAAGAGTGCTATACATAACAAGCCTTTTTTAGCATGAAGAGGTTCTGGGACCCCTAGAAAATTCCATCCTACCAAATTCGCTTTGTTATCCCAAGAGCAAATGTTTGCAAGCTGGAGGAGACCTTTGTTCATTGGCCAGGTATTTAACTCGTTGCAAGAATTTAGGGAGGCCAAATGGACATTCCCTTGAATAGTATCCTCCCACAGTAAGGTTCTCTAACCATTGCTCAAGATTCTGTATAAATGTTGCTGTAAGTGATCGATGCATCTTCTGGTTAAATTCCAAATTGTTGTTCTTGTTAGAGTATATGTTGTTGTAAGGTTTCTCAAGAAGCCTCCCTTTAGATATTTCATCTAGAGGATCTTGTTGACAAGATGTTTTTTTTTTTTTTTTTTCTGCATATAGCTGCCATATGATTTTTCCACCAAGAGCCAAATTTGCCAAGCCTGGGTCCTAAATCTGTAACCCACCTTCTTGGAGTGGTCTTTTAAGGATATCCCATCTTACCAAATGTAACTTGCACTAGTTTCCCTTACCCCCGTTCCATAGAAAATTCTGAAGGAGTTTGGAGATCTATTCCGTAATAGACTTAGGCACTAGCAAGAGGAACGACTGGAAGATGGGGAGGGTGGAGAGGACTACCTTTATCAAAACCAGCTTCCAAACCTTTGTTAGCCATTGGCCTCCCCAATATGCTATTTTTTCTTTTATCTTGATAATTACTTTGATCCAAAGGGAGGGGTGGCTTGGTCCCAAGGTTAAGGGAAGACCTAGATATTTGATCGATTCCCATTTGTCATACCCAAGGAATCCCAAGGAGAAAGTGAATCAAAGGATAGCTAGATGGTCTACATTCCAACCATAGACAATGCTTTTTCTTTTGTTGATCAAGGCTCTCTTAATTAAGCAGAAGTGTTGAATATTTTCATTGAAAGTCCTTGCTATCTTAATTGAGGCCCCTCCCAAGAGGAGAGAGGCATCCACAAAGAGGGCATGATTTATAGGATCCACACGTCTTGCTGCCTTACTGCCTGGGATATAGCCTACTTCCCTTTCAACTGTTAGCTTTCTACTGAGGGATTCTGCCAACAGGATGTAAAGAAAGGGTGACAATGGGCACCCTTGGTGGAGCCCTCTTGTAGCTTGGAAGAAATCAGCGGGTCTGCCATTGACCAGGGGTGCTATCCAAGGTCTATATGTGAAAGATTTTATCAAGTTGACAAACTCAACACTAAAACCAAAAGAGAGAAGGATTTCATGAATGAGAGTTTAACCTGGTCAAAAGAATTTGACATATCCAACTTGATGAGCATGCCTTTTTCCTTCCAAATTTGGCTAGAGTGGAGGGCTTCTTGCACTTAAATCACATTATCTATGAGGTTCCTTCCTTTGAAAAACCCGACCTGAAGAGGGGAGATCAAATTCCCTAAGAGAGGCTTGAGTGTATTGGCTAAGAGTTTGGCGAGAATATTGTATGAGGCATTGCAAAGTGAAATAGGCCAGAACCTGTCGAAAGTATTTGGGTTAACTTCCTTTGGGATTAAAGCAAGGAAGGTGGAGTTGGTGCACCCTCCCACTTTGGCTTTCTTTTGGAAGGATTTTATTGTTCGGAGGAGATCAATTTTTATTACATTCCAACAAGCTCTTTAAAAATGGATTGTGAAGCCATCCAACCCAGGGCCTTTATCTAGCTCCATTGACCATATGACTTCCACTATCTCTTTTTCAGTAAAAGGCTTAAATAACCCAACGTTTAAATTTGCAATGACAAGTGAAGGGATTTTTGACAAAAATTCAGCTACCAGATCATCATCAGAAGAACCATCGTCCTGAAACAGTGGTTGAAAATGAGATGTGGCGGCCTGTTTTAAAAGAGGTTGTCCTTTGATGACTTCCCCCTCCCTGGTGGATATTTTCAAGATGTGATTCCGAGAGAGATAAGCTTTGCATTGTTTATGAAAGAATGATGTATTTCTATCTCCAACTTGCAACCATAGGCTGCGAGACTTGAGGCACCAATGCTCCTCTTCCTGACGAAAGGAGAGAAAAGAATTGAATTGGGTGTTATGTTTGATGAGTAGTTGAGCTTTGGTGGTTTCAGTTTCTTCCATGCCTAGCTGAGTCTCGGCTAAAGCCTGCACAGTCTTTTGTCTATTGCTCGTTGGAGTGGAGAGGGTTTTTTTGCCCAGGTTTTTAAGGCATACTTAGTGTGCTTAAGTTTCTGCTGCCACATAAAGCTGGGGAATCTTTCAACTGGTTGTGACCAAGCTTGAGCCACTATGTCCAAAAATCCCTCTCTCTCTACCCAAAGAGGACTGAATCTAAAGGGAATAGGGCCTAAGTCTTCCTCTTTTTCTAGCAACAGCGAGATGGGGTTATGGTCAGATGTTATCTTGGGTAGAATTTTTGAAGAGATTAATGCTTCCCTTCCATCAAATAACTTTGAACTAGAAACTGGTCTAGACAAGCAGCAATGTTGGCATTACCAACTCTATTGTTGGTTCAGGTCTAACGACCTTTCTTAGGTTTGAGGTCAAGGAGGTCCCAAGGAATAATCAGAGACTCCACCGAGACATGGAAGGTATATTTACCCCAAACTTCACCTTTTTTCTCTTTCGGATGTTGAGATCTCCCGCCAGTATGATGTTTGGGGGAGTGTAGATTTAGAGGAAGTCTGAGAGAGAATTCCAGCAGTCCTTCCTTCCCAGGAAATTAACAGGGACATAAAGATTGAAGAGAGCCAAAGAAATCTTACTTGGAAGATGTTGAAGTTCTGTGTATATCCATTGTTGGGTTGCGAAGGATATTTTCACCTGAAACATATCCTCTAACAATAAGGTTGCAAGACCCCCTGAAGTACCTCGGGTGTTGACCGCTTTTCCTCAATTCTTATTCCACTTGATTCAACTCAAGGACTAAAGAGCATCCTCTTCTATTTTTGTCTCTTGGAGTAGGAGGATATCTGAGGGTTCCATTCTTGATAGATCTTTTACTGCTTCAGCTTTCAATGGGTTCCCCAAACCCCTACAATTCCAAGAGACAATCTGCATTATTTACCAGGGAAGGAAGGAGTAGGCCCTCCCTCTGTGGGTCGAGCCCATGTGTTTCTGCCTAATGACATTTCAATTGTGGACTGACTGCCCTAAATATTTAATCTCTCCACATCTTCTTCTCTGATCTTCTTACGAGACTTCCTTCCTGCCTTTTTGGTGGATCACTCAAAAGAGCCTTCTTCAAAAGAACCAGGGCTATCTATCATCTTTTTCTTTTTTATCATTTCTGCATAAGAGAGGGGGATTTGGCACTTGTTGGAGAGCCATGGGTTTCCTGCGGGGTTGCATCTACACAAGGAATTTCTGTGGTGGCTACTCTAGTTTGTTACCGAGATCCTGAGTTTATTTCTACGTCTTCTATCTGTTCAATATACTATTGCACCTCTCCCTCTTCAAGTTCTAGATGTATTTGATCTTCTGGAGGGTTTTGAACAACAAAACGATTTTTTGAAGTGGTGGCATTTGCTGTGGCCTGAACTTCAGGTGGTCTCTTCCTAGAAGATGGTCGTCCAGTCTTTGCATTCCCTCCTTTCCCTTTTGCTCTGTTGGTATGCTTGGATGTGCCTGCTTTTTGGGCTCTTGTCCACTGTTCGCCCTTCTCATTTTCAGATTCTTCCTCAGTTTTCTTCTTGCAATTTCGAGCAAGATGGCCATAGCTGTGACAATGTTGGAACATGAAGGGGAGCTATTCATAATCAAGTTCCTGTATGTGATACCAGCCAGCTACGGTTAGCGTGATCACCTCAGGCAACCCTATCTCTGAGTCAACTTCAACACATATTCTGGCACACAAATATTGTTCTCTCCTTTCAGCCCTATCAATGTATTTTCCTAGTTTGTTCCTGATGGTTTCCATCGATTCCGGGTTCCAGCAATGAAGAGGGAGGTGGGGTAACCTTACCCAAACAAGAATGGTTGAAGGAATATCCTAGGAAGGATCAAAGTCTGGCATCCATTTATTCAAAAAGAGCCCTTGGGGGCCCATGAAATATGAACCGTTTTGAAAAATAAGGTCTTGATCTTCTGCTGAATTGAAGACAAAAACATAATTTCCTCTACCTATCAGATGATTTCATATTCCTTCAGAGACAAGCGGCCTCCAGTTTCTCTAGACCCATACATCAATAGCTTTGGGAGAGGGCTAGAGCCCCGTAAATTGACCAATGAGCCCATGTTCTGCTAGGTTCAGTGCAGTCTGGCATGGGCGTTCTGCAGGTAGTTCAACAGAGGGATGGATTCAACTTTCTTTACAAACTTCTGTTGGTCCCGGTTTGCTTTCCTCTTTCCGCAAGAGGATACTAGATGTTTGAAGGATTCGATCTCAAGAGGGAGGGGAGGATGAGGGCCACCTCCGACATCCATGTGGGTAGAACTCGAATTTTTACCAGTTGGATCGTTTTAGGGCTTTTTTATGGATTGATAATATTTTGATAGTGATCTTTGTAATGATAATGATGATTAATGTTTATTAAGATTAATGTTGTTTATTTGATTTTAAGAAAGTAAAATATTAATTGCTACTCTTTAATATTTAAGTAGGAAGACATTCCCCTCTGAAATCAACTATCCTCAATGTCACTTTGCACCATTATGAACCTTCAAATTTAATGTTAGATGATTGAAGAAAAATCAACCATTAAATTAATAATGAGTTAATAGTTAATAATAATTTAAAGTTAATAGTTACTGATAATTAACTTAAAATTTAACTACTCAGAACTCCTTTAAATGATTTTCCTTCAATCTCTTAATATGGAGAGAGGGAAATAGCAGAAATTAGAAAATTTTATTCAACGAACGCTATCGTTGTTTTTTGAATTTTATTGAACTCGGAAAGATTTAGTTGGAGGAACTTGGAAAGATTTATTTGGGGTTGAGATTGCAGGATGGTCTATGGAATTCGAAGGTATGTATTTACTAACATCTCTATGTTTTTTCGACTTTATATATAAATTCCCAAATAGGTTTAGTTGGAGGAACTTGGAAAGATTTAGTTGGGGTTGAGATTGCAGGACGATCGATGGAATTCGAATGTATGCATTTACTAACATCTCTGTGTTTCTTCCACTTTATATATAAATTCCCAAATAATTTTATGACGATGAGTTACGAGCTTGTGAAGGAGCCCAATAGATTATGAGAGGAGCTTCTATTGTGCATCGATGAGGAGGGTTCGGCTAATGGCCATCTCTATCCATGAGTGTCAGAAATCTGTAGAGGAAATTGGAGGGGCGGAGCCTTCTGTTGGGAGTGTCGGTCGATATATAGAAGGGGACGGTGGTGGGTGTAATGAGTCCCAGTGCTAACTACAAATCTACATTCCTCGGGGCATTGAACATCTCTGCGAAGCACCCACTGCTCATAGTTTTATGCTACAAGGAGAGAATTTATATTATGATGCTTTCTCGGGACAGCCAACCAGGTTGGCACGTAGGTTTTCAGATGTACCTCTCACTACATTCCGAGGAAGGGAAAGGTGCTTTATCTATCAATAAAGACGATTAGACTATAAGTAAGCAAATGATTTGCAAGCACTGGAGCTTGACAAACTCTGTGTGGCTTCCATATCGCCTAAAATGGGGAATATGGAGATGAAACGCATTTAGAACCCTAGTTGCCACCAAGTTACTTTCTCCAAACACAAGAACTGATTGGTAATAGAGGCATATGATTGGAGATAAAATTTTTATAATTTTGAATGGAGATAAGTGTTTTTAACTTTTTAAATGTTATTAAGTGGAAATAAAAATGGTTTTAGATCACTTTTTCTACTTTAATCGTTATACGTGTTTAAATAATTACAGTATATTTAATAAAAGTTAAGTCATTTGGTCAAGAAAATGATTGTTAGTTCAAGGAAAATTACTTCATGTTTAATTTGGGAAAGGATAAATTGTGAATAGAAATACAATAATCCTAATTTTTTCATTAAAAATTTTACTTTCTATTTAAATATTTTAATAAATTTTTTGATATTTTATTTATGATCTTTAGTAAGTTAATTTTTGAAATTTTATATATTAGTTATAATTTTTGTGGCGAATAACGACTTGTTTATTTATTATATTTTAAGTCTGTTTTTTAAATAGTTTTTAGGAGACAAAAATAATAGTTAATATGTGTAGGAATTTATTTAATTTTTATTTATAATATTAAATAATAAAGGTGCATCATGCTTACTGTTAATTTCCTGCAAATTACGCATCAAGTCCATTTGAATATTATTATTTCTTCTGTGTAAAGATGTCAATGTTTCAATTATTTGTGGATTACTAAGTATTTCTAGCACCATATCATGATCAATCATGTTTCCCTTTTCATTTGATTTTGCTATTGTAACAAAAGTAGCAGCAACTGCATCTGCTATAGTTGCAGTTATGTTAGGTTCTATTGCGGGTTTAGATATGGATAAGGACTCTATTTTTGTTGATCAACACTAGGAGGGACCATAGAGACAGAGTCGCCACCTTGGGATGTGTTGTAGTGGCTACAACCACCCTCTGAAAATTTTGCCTTAGCCTGTTTTGGAGCCCCCCTACCAAACATACACAACACTTTGTCTTGCTTCGTCAAGTACTCAAGCTTCAAGTGTTTTCCTCACACAAAGGCAGCCTATCGATCATAGTTGATCCATTCCCCTCACAGGATGCTCACTCAGACTTGGTCCAGCTGTAGGTTGAGCAACTTCCCCTTGAAAATTACGCGTGGGAAACTAGCCTTCCCTTTAGGAATTATGCAATCCTCTTTGATAGCCTCTTGGGCTCCAGGATTACGCAATCTTGCCAGCCAAACCTCCCAACAGGATTTGCACAAATTTTCCTAGCAGGAGGTTGTTCAGCCCAGGATTTGCGCAAATCTGGGCAGCAGTCAATTTCTCTACCCAGAAATTGCACAAACCTCCTGGGCATTTAGCCCAGCTCCCAACCAATAATTCATATTTTTCCCAAGCAGTTGAGTACTTGCATGCATGGACAATCCAATTGACCAGTTCCACCGAAGACGAAGGAAACTTGACTAGTACGCATGGATGACTTGATCTTCCTGCAATAGCAAGAGACAACATGCAAAAGGAATCCCATGATTTAGGGAGATATTTTTAGCAGTTGGGGGTTACATGCAAATTTGTTTTAGAAGTTTCACTCCAAGTGTCACTTTTTCCTAGATTTGTGGCATGCACATCAATAGACCAAACTTATTTATTTGATGCATAAGAGCTCATTCATTCACATTGATCTTGGAGCTCTAACATCCCACATCACATCTAGGACTCTTCAACACATCCAACTCAACTATTCATGAGTAAGTGGCCTCAACTTGTCTTTTTCAACATTTCTGTCACTTTTTTTGTATTTGCTTATGTGAGTGTTGTTTGTTTGATTTATTTGAACATCTATTGAGTTTACATGTATTCTAGCTTGTCCTAGCTCTATTTCAGTTTTCATTTCTATCTCACTGCTGTTGCATGCATGAAACTATTCTGCACTGACGTTTGCCCAACTGGTGAACTGCCTCACCCACATGCATGTTGATCTATCTATTGAATCTTTCATTCATGTTTTGCATGCAATGTTAATCACTTCTGCTATCACTTAGTGTTGCCATGCATTTTACTATCTTAGTTTCTTTCAGTTGCCCATCAACGAGTCTGACCACCCTTGGCCTGCTCTGCCTTCACTAAGGCTGCATTGCGTAATATGGGGAAGGAAGGCTCACCTTCCTCCCCAGAAATGAACATTATTTCCTAGCACTGGCCTCCAGGACTGTTTTGCGCATTTCTGGAGGATAGTGGCTGCTTGGCCCAAGAAACTGCGTAAATTTGTCCCCAAGCCAGTGATCATTCCTAGTTGGATTTGAACATTTCACAATCCTAGCAGCCAACCGCTTGACTAGATTTCACATTTCACTGATCCAATAGCCAGTACTGCCTCCGAGACAATTCAAACTACCATTTACGCAGTTTTGGCAACCAATCACTTAACCTCCTAGTAAAATTTGTGCAATCTTTCTCATCAATTCCCTAGGTATGTGTTGTGTCCTTCCCCAGATTTGCTTTGTGTTCATGACATATTTCTTGCCATGCATGTTGCTTGTTTCCAAATATTTTAGGTGTTCATATGTCTCAATGGCTTCTAAGAGAATAGGATCTCAGCACACTGATGGTATTGCGACTGGAGCAGTAGCTGAGTGGGTGTCCTCTCATTTTCGATCTACAAAGATACGAAGTTGTATCTAGGCAAGGACATCAAACTAAAGTGGCAAGATGTGAATCAAATATTCACAAGAAATTTTGGGGAAGACCTCAAAGTCTGTCAGGTGTAAGTGAATATTCATAAGTCCATCTTGTACCATATTTCATGCAAATACCCCACGTTACCATGCGCGAACATGATTCACTAGATCGTCTCTCACACTGACCCTAAGACGATGACCTTGAGCCGTCTTAGTGGGAAGAAGCTTGCAACCTTCTGGGCATGAGATTATGACGACATGTATCAGATGTCCTAGCCCATGAATTTCATGACACCTCCATTCATCTTGCCCAACAGCAGAGCTCACTTTAGAGACATTATGAAGGATCATGTAAAGGAGCCAGTTTGTTTCAGGATGACACCCAACCAGTTCTACAAGACAAAGATATTGAGGAAGGTGTACCAATACTTGGTCATATTCACATGTCAATTGAGTGTCCAAGCAAGCACTGAAACCTTTCCTCAGCGTTGGGTGATCACATCAAATCAACTGGCTAGAGAAGGAAGACCATGTAACTGGTCTGGCACACTGGCTCAACAGCTGAAGGAACAAGTCATGAAGGATCAACAGTCACCCGAGAGTATGCATGCAGAGATTTATATGTCCACTTACATTCTAGATGTAGTCTGTGCCTAACATGAGTTCCCAGGCTTGGAGTGGGCATGGTCATTGGCAGAGACTATTGGAACACGTATTTCAAGTTGTTTTCTAAATGCATGTTTAGAGGAGTGATCATACGGTTTTCCGACCATTTTTCCAACCCAGTGCACAGGTTGATATTCGAACAAGATCCCCCCTACATGTTAGTGGAAGCGATGAAGGAATTGCTAGGAATTGCAGATTGGTATGCCTCACCATTTGGCACATTCGTCCAAGTGTTCAATGTGGAGAAGTCTCTACATGTTCTGCCAAAGTTCACCTTGGATGTTCTTGTCATGTAGGATGTAGTGTACCACATCTCGCCATGATTGATGGTTAGACTGCAGTGGAAGAAGAAGGCACCTTTCCCTGCTCTTCCATTGCAGATTGGGTTATATGAGATCTGGTGTATCAAGCAAGTGGATGTTGAAGCAAAATAGCTGAGGAAGTATCCTTTCAACTTTCGAAGCTTCAACCTATATGACCCACATTGCATTGTGAAGGATCACTGCATGAGGGTTCAGTTCAACTAGATCCGTGGAGCATGTCATTGAGCCAAGGAGGAATCATGGAGGTACTGCTACAATTCCTCCATGCCCAATGAACGGATCAGCTTCACCTGTCGAGTGGTTAGAAAAGTAGCATCACAAAGATCACCAACAGTAACAACAATAGCAGCAATAGTAGAGGCAGTAGAGCCAAGCATACGTGTGTGCAACAAAGGTTACAGGAAGATTTTCGACCGCATGGAGGAGGAGAAAAGCTAAAAGTTTTGACCAGATCCACTTGTAGAGCAAGAAGCTATGGCTATTTAAGCGAAGATGCAACAATGTGACAAGAAAATTTCACGAAGGCATAGGGATAAGAAGAGAATGGAAGAAGTAGAGAAGGAGTTTCATGAGATGAGGGAGAAACTCCATAAAGAACAAGGGTTTTGCGAACAGGAGAAGGAAATGCAACAACAGCAGATTCAACAGGGGGTGCATCACATGTAGACAGATGAAGCAATGTCCATACAAGTAGTTGATTCATCTTAACAGCTGACATCAGGTTAATAGGGTGAACCATCAGAGGGGCAAGACTTTGCTTATGACATAGAATAGGCACTTGAACAATTGGATGCAAACATGGAGCAACAAGAGTTGGAACAGGACACCAACCTCATGCCTCACCACAAAGAGGTCGACTCACTTGCTTCATTGCATCCTGATGATGAGGAAGTCTCGAATGACCAAGGAGGCACTGAGATCCTTGGTGATCAACCAAAAGCAAAGATGCACAACATATCCTTTGACAAATCTCATTGAAGAGTTGTGCAATATCGGAGAGTATCGACTTCAGAGGACCAAACATCCACTACACAAGTTGAAGAACAAGTGATCGTGACTGATGTGCACAAGCATCCAGCTACTTTGGCAGATGCAACTAGAGTCTATGTCGAAGCCATTAGCTCAAGTGTTCATTGCCTCATAGCTAAGAATGAGCGAATGGCAAAGGAACTAAAGGTGGCCAAGCAAGGATCATACTTGGTGACAATGTCCACTCGAGCTGAACTGAAGAAGGAAATACTAGATGAATTATTGTCCCTTGATACAGTTATGTGAGCGTTGTACTCCAAGTTTGGTACCTTGCACCAAGCAGTCATCCATCTCCACGAGTGGCAGCAATGATGTACGAGAAGAACATGCATCTTGAAGAAAATACATGTTGTTTTCTATAACATGAAAGCATGGATAATGAAGTACAAGGGAGCCCTACTTTACTTGCCAAAGATGATGAAGGCCAATGTGGTTAAACTACAAGCACACCTATGGATTCAGATACGGAACTATGAAGACCTACCTCAACTCATCACTAGCATACATGCTTCCCATGCATGAGTATTCAAAAGCACGGATGTTATAGTGCACACTCATGGGATCCCATCACTCGAGACTCTCGCCCATGCGAAGACAAAGAAGCAGGTCTAACAGGAGCTTGACTCGTACTTCAACGAGTTGGTGCACACGACCACCATCCCAGACTTGCCTATCAATGCAGACATCATGCGGAAGTATGTTGTTGGTCTGCCACATTGAAGACAATGATGCGCATGCTCTCAAATGAGTTGGAAATAGGAGCTCGAGTAGTGTACCTAGATGCTATGGAGGAAAGGTTTAGTGTTCAGACAGATTTCATAGAAGAACACACAAAAACTATCAAGGACTACCAATCTTGGCATCAATATGTCACTATTGATCAGCATGAGGATGTCAAGCAGTTAGAATTCTATGGTTGTCTAAGTACGAATGATGTCTAGTTTGGCTTGTTCAAGCCATTTTTCACATGGGTACATGTGCATTGTAATGTTGATTCATGTCAATTGTAAGTCGAGTCTCAATAGTGGATGTAACAACTATAAAGTAGGTGAAGAGTCATGAGGGTAGTTGAATGGATAGAAAGGGGAATGTTAAGGGTCACCCCACACTTTGCTATAAATAGTCCCTCATAACTCATTATATAGGCTTTTGGTCAGCCAAGCTTCTACTAAGACTATCTTGAAGAAGGCTTGGACAATATTGTAATGTGCCTTGGCTTTTCCACTCCACGGAGCTAGTACATCACTTTGGAGGAGCAGGAAGATGTGGCTGTAACATTCCACTATTGGGGCTAGTAGGTTTACATGAATGTATTGTATGATTGTGACTTACACTTCTTTATATAATAAGAGCCAACACATTTTCATGCATATGTTGTTATTATAGTTGGACTGCTCTGGTTTCCTTAACTATATATGTTGTTTAACTTACGTACTTGTGTACAAACTAATTCACATGCAATTATATGAATCTTGTTGTTAATGTGTTGAATATTTTGTTAATGTTGTCACCGTCCATGTCGACTGCTCTGTCGAACATCAGATAGACCTTTCACATGAACCTCATTGTAACAACCATTGCACTTGTCTCAGACTAATCTATGAGTGTTGTACGTGTTATCTTACCTTGTATGATGTGATTGTTGCATCTGAGTGGACTGCTCTGCCGGAAGCTGTGCATGTCCATTGTGTTGTGTGTTCCTAGCCCAGTTGGGATTGATCCCTTTCAACCTAGAACTCACCTTCACCTCCTTCCCCTTTTGAAATGTTAGAACCTCTCATACTAATCCATATTTAAAGAGGAACACAACAAATTACAGATATAAGCATAAATACAAAGATGCAGTAGAAATAACGCTTCATTTCATTAATATCAAATACTTAAATATGCTTACAAACAGAATGGAAATAAGATTAGCTCAAGCGATGGTAGTTTATATCTGAGAACAGATGTCGCCACTACTTGCCTTTGAACTACGTTACAATGTGGCTCAAAGGCCTTTTTATGATTGAACAATAAGAGAAAACCCTAAACAACCAAAACCCTAACCCAAGGATATTTAACGCCAAGAGTTTATGGGCCCTATTGGGGTTAGTTGGACAACCAACTTCCTGGGGTCGTGACTTGGTCATATTATCTTAGTTTGACGTGAATTATACCTCGTTCAAAAGATCTCTTTGAGGATTGTCCAAAAAAATATTATTTAGGGCCTCAAAACAACTCCGAAAGTTTAGGACTCGAAAAACTGCTAAAAATAGTAATCTGTGCTATAATTAAGGAAACTGAAAAACTAAAAGAAACAATGGTGGGGATCTAAGTGGAATTGGTGGGAGGCCACCAATATCCACTTGGATCTTCCTCCCCCCTAGGAAGCATTGGTACCCATTGCATCGAGTTCCTCCATGAGATGAGGAAACTTCTGCTAAACTTGGTCCCTAGTGAGCCACTTGCCCTAGTGAAGGAGTTGGCCTGCTTTGACAACTCGATACAGTTGGATCTTATGCTGGCGAGTGTGCTTGATTTGCATGTCCATGATTCGATCAGTTGTAGTTTGTTCCATGCAATATGGATTTAACTCTGTTGGTGTGAGCTATTTTACAATGTCAGATGTGTCTAGTAATGGTGGAAAGTATGGCTGAAGTCAGTCCACATTAAACACTAGGTGCAAGCCAAGGAATGGGGGAATGCTAAGCTCAAATGGATTGTCTCCCATAGCATTGGTAATGGTGTAAGGACCATATCTGAGTTGTCTAGGTTTCCAATAGGCTCTGGTAAGGCGTTCTTTTGCAAATGAAACTAGTCTTTGTCGCCCACCTGAAACTTGTGTGGCACCTGATGTTGATCATGTCGCTACTTGTACTTGGCACTTGATTTCTCTGGATTGTTGTGGACTTGCTAGTGGATATGTTGGAGGTGATCAATTAAGGTGTTTGCCTTATCTATTTTAGACTAGACATGAGTCGAATCTGCCTGAGTAGTTGCAAATGGCATGGCCACATCAATGGGACATAGTGGCTGGAATCCCCAGCCCAACT